>OMNZ01000198.1:0-14697 GCA_900303255.1 Lesueurigobius sanzi | reverse complement strand
AGAATGCTTGCATCAAGTGAAACAGGCCCATTGGCTACCCATACTAGCCTAATAAAGCCGATTTTGGATGCACAGGAGAGGCTGGGCTATTTCACCGAACACACGGGAAAGAGCAGCAAATAATTGAAGTGATTAAACACAGACAATAGCACAGCCAATCTGCTTTTTCATTTCTCTGTCATAAACAACGGCACAAACAGCCAAACAGTGGCAACAGCCTCACACTAATCACATCGAACTATCTTTATTCTATTTTATTTTATTATTACTATTATTACTATTACCTGTTGTTTTGCTTCTCTGATGACACTTTTCCTGACTTTGTGCACCCCCCCTGTGTGATCCTGTCCTAAGAGCTGTTGTGACAAGTAAATTTCTCCATTGTGTGATCAATAAAAAACTATCTTATCTTATCTTGAACATCACTCAATGATCACCAAAAGGCGACACAAAACACTTCAACCAGATCTGAATGCAAACTTATGTCCTCTTTTCCACCTTTTTCATTTCCATTTGAGAGAACTTTAAACAAACTCTGAAACACTTGTATCCAACGCCATGAACTGAGTTGAGCAGCAGCGAAGAGCAGGAAGTATTCACATGACCAATGACCACACGTGTTGTCCCACACTGACAAGTGACATCAGTGGTAGTGTTTGTGATGTGCAGCACCAGAGAGCGTATACAGAGAAGCAAACTGCTACATAAGCTGTTTTTAATTTTACATGTAAATGTCTTATCGCCTACCCAAGCCCGAACATAAGAGCCGGTTGGTGTCCGACAGGTCTCGTCGGGTTTCCATGCTCTGATTTCCATTATAAAATTTAAACCGAATGCCATGGTACATTCAGATAAATTCAAATAACCAAATACTTCTCCTCAAATATCCCATAGTACTTTAGAACTTCTCTTACACGGATAAACGGCATTTAGTGCATCATCTGTTGAATGGTAAATGGTCACATTTATATAGAGCTTTTCTACCTGCTTTAGGCACTCAAAGCGCTTTACATCAAGGAACCACTCACCCGTTCACTCTCTCATTCATACACCAGTGTACGCAGACACTGGAGGCAAGGTGGGTGAAGTGTCTTGCCCAAGGACACAACGACAGTGTGCGCCTGCGGGGATCGAACCGCTAACCCTCCGATTACAAGACGACCCGCTCTACTACTTGCGCCACCGTCGCCCCCGGTTGATGTTGATGGGCAGAAGCCTGCGCTCTCTTCTGTCTTTGATGTGATTGTGATCTGTTGTTTCAAGCTGCTGTGTTTTTGACTCTTTTTGGTAAATTTGCCTGTCAATGCCCCCCTTTTAACTTGAGAAGTGTAGTCTTGGCTTGCCAGGCAACTTCCATTCAGAAATCGCAATCTCTTCATTGAGAAAAGACCCAGCTTTTGATGAAAGGCTCTAGTAATGCAACATGTGACTATCAATCTTTTTTTTTTTTAACCAAAGTAATGTAACATGGGTATGCTTTGCTTGACACACCGGCTAAGAGTACCTTGTGAGATGTATATGAATGCATAAAACATCTTTATTAGGGCTGCAGGATTAATCTCAATCAAATTGAATTTTCAGATTGAATGGTTTCAATTAGCAACTTGCAAAGACTGCAGTTATTTATGCAAGGATGTACAACTAAATTTTTGTTACGTTTGCTAAAATATTCTGTTTTGTTAAAAATATTTGTGTCCTCTTGACTTAAATATCCAAATTCCCCTCATTCTTAAGGTGGCCACACACTAGAGGATTTTTAATCTTTTGAGACTAAAGATCTGTGCAAAGACAACACACACTTAAGGACAGACATGAGGACACACACACACACACATGAGGAGTCCCACCACAGATCATGCCATGAGAGAAAGTTTTAATTGAGCCACGCCTCCTAAGACTAAAAATCTGGCTAAAAATCCTCTAGTGTGTGTCCAGCTTTACAGTTAGAAATGATGAATGTTTTGTTTTTCTGTGTTTGTGCCATTTTAAAATGTGCCATTAACCTCTTAAGACCTAGAGTCCCCAAAATTGGGGACTTTTTTGTCAGATACAGTTACTTACCTACATGTTTGCAGAAAAATATTCCAAAGTTGCAAATTAGTGACAGCTGATGTGGGATTATCCATTTCTGTTGTTATTTGCTCCACCACAGGGAGGAAAAATGCCTTTTTGCGGAAAAATGTGTGTGTTTTTTTCAGGCGGAAATTCATTCAAACCCATGGCAACCTCATTTAATTGTCAAACAACATCATTTATTTTTATTTCACTTCCACCGTCATCCCAAAGCTCTACCAAATGTGTGGACACCAAGATTAGCCATGTACACCTAGGATGTAAAGACATGATTTTTGGAGAAAAAGGCCTAGGGCTTAAGAGGTTAAAAGGCATGACATTTGTCTAACTGCAACCAGTACAATACAATATTCAGCCTCTATGTGGGAAGGTCAGCTGACTGATCTACGTTCCGGCCAGTCCATGTGTCCTTTGGCAGGACACTGCCCGCCTTTGCTTCCAGAGCCTGTACACTTATAATACTAATGAGAGGGAGTTTGTGTGTCCGAATGTGTGTCCATTAACATGCACCGTACCGACAAAAATAAACTATTACTAATAGTATTAGCTTAACTAAAGTCATCTAAGTCTAACATCTGTAGACGCTCCTACCCAATTATAAAATTCAATTCTAATTTAGAAGCAAGTGGAAAGTATTTTCCTGCCATGTTTTGGAAGGTGTCTCTGAAGGTGGTCCTCAGCATGACTCTGGAGCATGGCGGTCTGATCATGCAGTGCTGTACTGCTTCTTCTGAAAGTGGTTTTCCCATGGCTTGTGGTCAGTTGTGAAATCTTGGTTTGCACAGACTCTTTTCGTTTTAGATCATTTTACAACAGACGAGTGAAGAGGTAAGTGGAACGTGCAGTTGGGTGGGTGTGGAGAATTTTCATTCTGTCCCCTGTAAACTGATCAAGGACATGTATGCAAACCTTCTGTTTTATTGTCCTATTGGGAATAGTGTTGAGGTCTCATTTAGGAGCAGTATGTCATTTAACAGCGTAGATGAAAGCTTTGCTCATGTTTGAATTGCAGCACAAAGTCTGATCATAATATGCCACTTCGTCTTACTTCTTTTCATACCATGTCTTGATCAAAGCTTCGATCAAGCCCAGGGACCAACTCTGGCCCACAAGCACGTAATCCCTAGCTAGTTTTTGAGAAATGCAACAGAAAGTTAAACACTAGTTAAAGTACTTCAAAACACTAAAATATTGTCGAAAACAGTTGGAGAGAAGGAAGCGCAGCCGTGTGGATGTTTTCATGTAGTATACTTTAAAATGTGGTGGACAGGTGCTCTTTGGGATGGGGTTCCTTGTAGATACAACATTATTTGGATAATTGTCTGTATGGTAAAATATGAAAAAACATTTGTGATATAGCAAACTGTTATATCACAAAGTTTTTTTCATATTACCATAAAGACAATTGTAGTGTCATAAATATTGTCACTTCCATTAAACATACCTCAGACCTTGAAAGGACCCCCAGACCCTATGATGTGCTCTGTTATTAGTATTTGTACAGTGGTCCTTCAGTTTAGGCCTCCCTTGGCAGATTCAGTCCTCCTTCTATTGGCCCGCCACCAGGCCAGAAAACCTGCCTTCCCCTGTCATACCTGTATGTGTTACACAAATTTACTATCTGCTACTAATTCTGCACTGCATGTTTTGTCAGTTTCCCTGCCACCTGCAGGTGGCTCCAAAAATATTATGTATTTAAGAATATGATTAATCTGTTTAAATGTAAAGACCTCTCTCTGAGGGGTATTCTAAGAAGCTGGATTAGAGTGTTAGTGAGGTGAAGTTCCAGGTTAACCCTGGTTTAGCGGTCCTACGAAGCTGGATCAACTTTTTAGCAGGGTAGATTTCTATGGTCATTATAATTAAGTTCCTGTAAAGTTAAGAAGACGTTTCTCTTGACCAATCAGAGAAAAGAAGAAGATAGAAGGAGAAACGGGGAAGTGTAGCGGGCATTCTTTAATGCTCACAAGGATTTTATAGCAACATTGTTTTGCACTAGGAGCCAGTAGAGGGAGTGCACAGAGACAAGGAGGGTAACAGAGCTAGCTGATAACACTGATAACGTCTAGCCACGTACAGTAAGAGGAACTTATCCAGGATAAGACTCAGTGCTCGGAGGCTTTGGGGTGAGGTGCAGGGGGTGAGTGTGGGCAGGTGTAGCACATTATGTATCATGAGGAGGACACAGAACTGCACCTGTTTAGTTAGCAACAGGAAGTAACTTGTACACAACCAGTAAGGGGCAAAGCATTATGGGGATATGTAGTCCAATACTGCTACACATTACAGCACACTCAAATCAAAGGTTTAATTTAGAGGCAATATATCATCTTGCTCAGTTAATAGGAGCGTTTTGTTCCTATTAAATATAATTATAAATGTACGATCTGTGGCTGTAAAAAAACAGAATTACTGACTTTGATTACAATGAACGTGATATGTGCGACTTTGTTTCCCCCTAGTGTGCGATCTGTAGATTTGTTCAAAGTCCTTGTGTGTTTGTGAAGAAAAAAAATACTCCAACTCGCTATGGGGCGTGTGCGAGTCTGAGCCCTTTGAGATTCCATTGGAGCAGAATCAGTGACGTAAGCGAAGCTTTGCCTACGTAGGTGATACTATTAGGGCTAATTGAGATGAAGAATTCAAATTCACATGCGTTGTCGTCGTTCAAACTCAAGAGGGAGCAACACAGAAGGTTTTAAGCACTAAATTCATATTTCTACTAATTTGCACTAACATTAGGGCTATCATGATAAAAATCGAATCGTGATCTGGTCTCCATGACGATCTGCTTTTTCGTCATATCGTGATTCAGTGGTTTTTATGTTTTTATCGCAGGTCTGAGCTCAAATACTGACACTTCTCCACTCGCTGTTGTCAAGATTAAACCAGAACAAACCAGGAGAAAACTAGGTCTAACCCAGGTCTAAAATTGGACAATATCATGGACTGAATCAAACCAGGACTAAACAGAGACTGAAATCAAGGTCTAAACCAGGACCAAACTAAAAAGGACTAAACCAGAGACTAAACCCAAGGACTCAATCAGAAATAAACCAAGAGAAAACTGGGTCAATCAGGTCTAAACAATATCACAGACTGAACCAGGATTAAACCAAGAGGGAAACATCGTAGACAATTCTTCAGTCTTCATCTGTACTCTGTAGTTAAAGCGTAGGACGTTTCGCTCTTTATCCAAAGAACTTTGTTCTTTGTTGTTGTTGCAAATTATGGATCTTCATCTAAATCCAAGGAGAAGCAGATGGTTTTAGTACACATGAATTGTGAGAAAATCGAAATCGTGATTTAAAGTAAAGAAAATCGGGATAAGATTTTTTTGGCCATATCGCCCAGCCCTAACTGTCTATGAGACACCAACTTCATTGATTATGAGCAAAAAAAAAGTTGATTTGGGATTTAGTCCCTCTTTAAGTGTCCTCCAGGTGCTCCGGTTTCCCCTACCACTAAAACATGTACAATAGATCAGGATGAATGTGAGTGTGTTTGTGAGTGAATGTAGGACAACGGATGGAAATTAGACTGTGGCTACAATCTGGAGTGGTATGTTTACATGCATGGTTGTCATGTGTGTTCATTTACATGTACTGTCCCAATCCAATAAACAAACAAACAAATAGTTACAACAAATAAACAACCCTTTTGCTTATAAGCAGTGGCCCCTTCACATCTAACCCAAGACAAAAAATGCCCTTCTACAGCGAAATTGGACATAACCTTGTGATGGAGCTATGTTAGATTTGCTTTAAGTAGTTACTTTAAGTGGTTAATGTCAACAGATGTGTTTACTAATAATAATATTATTTTGCTCTCAACGGTAATATTTGATTAATTTTAATACCATTATGTTGTTATTTATTCAGTTAATTGCTTTAAATAATATGTCCAGTCTTTATTGTTTTGGCTTATTTCCTACAGTTTTTGATTGTAGACACCTGGGGGCACTAGTGGGCAGGTAAAATGTGATATGCAGGATAGGAAGGACATTCAGTGTCCCCAGGGCCGCTGCTAGCCATTGCCAGCAATAATTTAATTATTTTTGTTTTAATCTAATAGTTAATGCCCCCCCCAGTGCCCCCCAGAACCTGAGTTTCTCTGCTCCACCCCTGCATCAAAGCGCGCTCCGCTCGGCTCACACCACTTTCGCTTCCCTCTTTCTGCTCGTCTCGCACTCCGCGCGATGATCACAGGCTCCAGAGAACAGTACAGGCTCCAGAGAACACTACAGGTGTTCTCAGAGTCTGAACTCGTGTTTTCTAATGAACTTCTATGAACGGGGAAAAGTGCCGCACGGATGTCACGCAAAGCTCTGTGTGTTAATCATTGTCCGCATTGACAGAACCTTCTGTAACTCTTCCTCGTCGTTCTCATTGAACTAGAAGGCCGTTTTGTCAATTGTATTAAAAACAACAGCGCAAATGTTGTGCAAAGTCATTCAATCAGTCATCAATGTGGTGCCCTCGGAGCACTCGGTGCCCTACGCACAGCACGTTACCAGCGTAGGAAGCGGCGGCGCTGATGTGTCCCGGGAGAATATTTTTTTCCCCCGGGACAGGCAATTAAAAAGAAGGACAATCAGGTAAAACCGGGACAGGTGGCAACACTAGAGGCATTCCAGCAACATTCTAAATACAAATTCTTTGAAAGACATTACGCTGTTTCTGCAGCCGTCATTAATCAAAAATCAGTTCAGGTCAGAAGTTTAAGGCGGGGAGATTGCATAAAGATTGAATGGACTGAGCTTTCACATAAACCCTAACAAATTCTTTGTATTGTAATGAAGCATTGACCACAAACCACCCCACAGTTATACAGTTGATCAAGATCCCACAAACCATGGAGCTCAGAAGAAAAGGCTGTAGACACTGAATATCAACCATATATTTACATAGAGTTAGTTATACAAGACATTACATTTGACATCACCAAACAAAGAGATCCGAGTAGGAACAGACTGCTGCCCTGGTTCAATATGGCTTTGTGTTAACGATAAGCAAGTAGCAACATTATTGTTGTTGCGATTGTTTTTACTGTTTAAAAACTGTTTAATATTTGGATGCATCCATTTTTGTCTGTTGCTCAGTCATTTGGCATATTTTTACTCTACTCACACAACATTTGTTCTGAGCAAGTTTTGTGTTGGCGACCTACTTGGCTGGAGGTCAATACCAGCACCACTGCTGGTATTGAAGCAGTGGTGAGAAGACTTAGACAATCATTAGTTTAGTTTTTGAAATTGATGTTCTTATGATGTATTGTATTATTATATTGTACGTACATTGTGATGCACATTCTTTTTGAAAATACTCTTTTTAGTTACTTTTGTTTTTGTATTAGACTAAGGGAGGTTTAAAAGAGCTTGTCTGGTTCTTCATAATTTTACATTTGTTTTAGATTTGTCAAAACAAAGTGACCCAGATTACGGTATAGATTTCATTTGTAGGTTTGCACAGATTTGCTTCATTAGTGCAGATGACTCACTAGACACTACTCCAAGTTAAACCTGTAAACCTGGGGAAATTCACTGCATGTATTTAAAGTCTCCAACATCAACATGTACACTGTGGACATCCGGAAACCAATATACCTGCAGGAAGACTCATTAGTAGAGGAAGGACAGTGTTTAAGTAAATATTTACAGAAAAGTGTGACCAGTAATATTGCCGCCATAGAAACTACTCATTTGATGGTTACATTCTTCCAACAGCAATTATTAACTCCAACATTAACTTTAATTATATCCTCGAGAGGCAAATTTGCTAACAATTCGGCAATAAGTGTTTGCAATGGCGAAGATGTTCTTAATCCAAGATCATAGTAAACATTCATTTAATTTATTCAACATTTCACACTGTATGGTAACACACAGTATTTGTCAATGTGTGACTGAATACTGTACTCAACCATTTGTTTCTGATTATGACTATACTCTTTAAAACTTATTTTAAAGATTTAAAAGAATCTGCATAAACCAGTACTTTCCAACTCCACGGTTTTTCTCGCTCATTTCAGAACAAAGTGACTGCAGGTGCATCAGACTTTCAAAAAGGTGCACATAGAGATCCTCGTATTTTAAAACACATTGATATGCCACTAAAACTGAGGGTGCAAAATAGGGCTGAAACAAGTAATCAAGTCATCAACAACTAATATCGCAACGAGTATGGCTGCTTTTACTGGAATGGACTCCATGAAAATGACAATTGGCATTCCACGGTCATCTACGTCAGCCTTTCCCAACCAGTGTGCTGTGAGGAATGATCAGGTGTGCCCTGAAGAGTAGCCAATTTTAACTGATTGGTATCAATTCTCTGTGTCTTACAATTCTTGCAGAATATCAGCTTTGTCTTCAACTAAAACAGGCCAAGGAATATTGAGTAAATAGAGACTAAATTGTCATTATATCTCAAAAAGTCTACTTTTTGTGACATTTTTGTTTGCTGGTGTGATTTTTCTAATGTAAAATAAGAGAGAGAGAACGACAGAGAGAGAGATGTGAACTATTTTAGTAATCAAGTAAATCAATGAATCGTTTCTGATACACCGACTCAGACAGAGCAAGAATAACATCAAAATTTGTTTTTGAAAAAACTTGACCTCTCTTTGTGCCCTGATTAAATCAAGACCATATTCTGCGGTTCCACACTTGTGGTTGCCAGATACTACAGCAAAACCAGTTTGGAAAAAAAAGTACTTTCACATTCCCAGACTGAATTCTAGAAGTTTTGAGCTTGTTCAAATATTATGAAACTGGTTCTGAGAACATTGCCTTATTTCCAGCTTCATGTTTCTAAAACTTTTTTTAAAGTATTTTTTTTTAAAACATACAATTTCCATGCACCAAACAATTATTCAATCAATTGCAAAAATGATCAGCAAATGAATCGATTACCAAAATAATCGTTATTTGCAACCCTAGGCTAAACCTTTCAAAATGAGGTTGCATTGCACCCCTTTTGATATCGTGTAGATCCTAGCCTGGTTCAGCTGTTAGTGCGCTGACTGTATATTGATATATCTAAATGTAACAACTTCAGAGTGATTTGGTGCCAAATGGTGTACCCACACACAGATACACAAAGGAGGCTGAAGGGTACACTGATAATTGTTTAAAGTGCTGTTGGACTGGCTGTGTCACAGTGCAGAGCCCTGGCTAAATATTTAGTGGTGAAGGCAGGGCTGGAATCAGGCTCAACTCTGATCCAGGAGCGGCTGTTGTGGCCAGTGACGCGCACTCCTCAACCTTTTACCATTTAGGGGGTCTTGGTCTGATACAAGTGCTAATGACCCACAAGCCATGTGTGGCATGTTTAGGGTCTGCAGAGTATATCCCAAGCTTTAACCTATACAACATAGCCAATTATAGCAGTGAAAGGCCAAACAATATAATCCTTCAGTTGAGTTTCTTGGGTAAACAGGAGAGGGCGACCCATGGTGGGTGTAAACTCGAAGTCCCAGTGCAGCAAAGGGTCAGTGGGAGAACTGAGTGTGAGCAAGTGAATAAAAGACTATAGACTGTCCATCTCTGGTCAGACATAGCAGGTCTGGGCCACCTAATGAATGTGTGTTTGTTCTTCAGACCTCACACACCTCTGTTTATTTGAATATGGGACAGTATTCCTAAGCTGTTTTATCTTTCCATGTTTGCCACTTAACACATGCACCACAGGACTGGCCTCTGCACCAGTGTTCACTGTGTTTAAGCAAGAGTGAAAATATCAGCCCACTCAACAATAACCACAGATAAATAAATCTTATCGGCTAGTTTGTGGACACAGTGTTCTCTGCATAATTGTTTGGTCTTAGTAATGAAGCCGGGTGATAATTCACACAGCTCCAGTGTGGATGGAGCCAGAGGCAGCAGGCAGCGTGCCAGCGGCAGATCGGCCGTCGGTTTAGTGTCAATGATGTGGTGATGTGGGTCAGGGATAGCAGCAGCAGCAGAGCTCACTGCACAGTGGCTAAGAGCCCAGACAGACCACCGGGGAGGAGGCCTTCACCTCTCGGCTCGGCCATCAATCACTCACACTCATATAAGCACAAGATAGATACAAGCAAACACAGCCAGACACTCATCCTCACTGCTCCCATTAAGTCCATTTACATTTCAGATTACTGCTCCCAAACATGTGGCAATTTAAACCACAATGTCTATTTTTCATTGGCTATATTTCACACACAGGCAGTGATTGATGCTACACTTGTCTTGCAAGATAACTAATGTGGAATTTAAGAGCTATTTATGAAACTGGATTTACATAGTTGTGGATGACCTCAAAAATCTTTATTAACAAGTTCACTTCTACACTGCCTGGCCAAAAAACAAGTCATCACAAAATAAAAAAAGTCACAGGCACATTAGGCCACCTTTAGCTTTGATCACAGCACCGTTTGCTGTGGCATTGTTTCAATAAGCTTCTGCAATGTCCAAAGATTTATTTCCATCCAGTGTGGCATTCATTTTTCACTACGATCTTGTACTGATGATGAACACTGAGCAAAGCCTTCTCCAGCACATCCCAACTATTCTCAGTGGAGTTAAGATGTGGATACTGTGGTGGGCAAGCCATGTGTGAAAATGACCATTCACACTCCTGAACCACTCTTTCACCATATGGGCCTGATCCTGGGATTGTCATCTTGGAATATGCCTGTGCCATCAGAGAAGAAGAAATCCATTGATGGAATAAGTCATAAATTATAATTCAGGATGTTCATGTTTCAGCTGATCTCATTCTTTGGGCATATAGTGTTGCTGAACCTAAAACTGACAAACTGCATCAGCCCCAGTTCTATTTGCTTAGTTAAATACAGGTAGTGACTTTATTTTTGGCCAGGCAGTGTATTTAGCTGTTCGGGACTTATGTGTTCATACATCACACTATACTCTATTCATTTTTTATAGTGACATATCAGTGGCATCAGCTTGTAATAATGGCTTACTAATAATAGCTTACTAATAATGGCGTATTGCGCTTTTCAAGCCTGTTTACCAGACATTTTTCATTCACACCATACTCAGTGGTGACATTCTGCGCCGTCAGCCCCTCCAACCACCACCAACCATTCACAACAAGTTTTCAATAAAAATAAAGAGCTATAATTTACGTTACAAGTATTACTAACGAGCAATTATTTTGATACATTATGGTTAGAGTAATGACAAGGAAACTGACTGATGAAGCTGCAAACCAGTCAAGCATTGTTTTCATTGTTGTCAGGTCACAGTTTGCTGAGTCACCTTCAAGTCCTCATTGTTCAAAGTTCAAAAGTTTCTTTAAAAAAACATCAGAAGTCTGGGACCATGAACTTGAGAGATAGACTCACGAGTCACTGCTCCTGAGTCGTAAGTTCTCAGTTTGAGTCGAGTCATGAGTCCCTTTTCGACAGCAGCGGAACAGGGCCAAGCGGAGCATTTTGCTGGTGTTTCCACTGCGAAAATTGAACCAAACTTACAAGCCGCTCCGAGCTCGGACTGCTTCGGTTCTGGAGCGGTTGCTTTGTTGGAGCAGATTGGGGGTGAGGAGGAAGAGACACACCACTACTCAGTGATTAGATGAGGAAAAATGCACTCGACCAAACACCACAGGCTTAAAAGCAAAAAACATTATAACTTGGTCATATTTAACCAAGCGCCTTTTGTGGTGATCAGTTTCATATTCTGTGAAAATGAAAACTTATGGCTAGCTTATTATTTCCGGTTGGGGACTCGCTTCGAAAATACAAACCATGTATTTCTTGTTCTGCTCTCATGTGGCCTGTCTCGTTCTGCTCTTATGGAAAGGCTGAAGAAATGACTTGAACACGGAGTCACATGTTCAATTCCAGGTCTTGACTACTACATCTCTAGACTTCACATCACATAATGCAAAACTGAATTTTCAATTTGTATAACAATGGCCATTACAGATTATAGGGTAAACCGCACACATCGACAGATAGTCACGTTAGATACTACCAGAGCTGCTCAGCGTTTTGTTAGAGACTGTGAAGTATGTGTTTGACCTTTGTGCATCTCATGTGGAGGTCTGCGATTCATCTGCTGATATCCGTGTCATGCTAGTATCAAAACTGACAGTTATTAATGTTTGTGGTTAGCACCGTAAAATTCACCCTGAAGGTGGTGATGAGAGGGATGAGCTGGGGCCTTTCAACTTAAACTTAGATTTATTTAGGAACATTAAAGAGGCCAGACATTTTGGGTAGAACTACATTTTTTTAAATGTATGATTTGTCGACTGTGGTGGCTACGGGAAGTATTCCTCTATTTATTCCCGTGTTGTATTGAAATCTGACACAGAAAAGGGCAAAATTATTGTTGGTTTTATTCATCAATCTGCATTCTTTATATGTAGGGCCATGCTTTTGTGTCAAGGGCAATGAATGGAAACTATCAGACCTTTTTTAATGTCCACAAACCATGCAACTATGATAGAGAGCAATGGAACTTTTTAATTGATTTTTTTAATGTATTATTTCAGAGTGCATTTTTTTTGTTTTTTTACCATATAAAATACATTTAGTATCAGACTGCTTCATAATAGGATTAAAAAAGCACAGTTCCATGTAGTCTGCTCCCTGATGCGGCGCCTCTGTAATTCACAACAGCACTTGCCATGAGAGTATTCCATAAGAATCGTCCCTCCTGAGACTTTAAGTTGTTTGAAACATTTGACTGCGGTGCACGGCCTTATTGCCCACCCAAAGAGGTTATAGGGATTCTGGACTTCCCTCACTTCCTAAGTGGGTGGTCCTCCGGGGTAAGGCTGAGGCACAGGTGGAGTATTGTAGGGGTGCTCACAAAAATAACCCCCTCTTCTCCTCGCTCCCACCAACTACCCGTTTCAATCCATCTCAATTTTGCCACGCCTGTTCTACGGGAAAGGCCTACATTTTTGCAGAACCACCATTGGGCCATTACAGAGCACTAAACACTGAACACTAAAGGTGAAATGTTGACATAAACAAACCAGTGAATTGGCAGTGCCTGGGAAAAGCAGTCATTTATCAAACAGACTTCAACTAGGGGCAGCAACCAGTTTGGGAAAGTCAAAACTGGACAGAACACTTTTACTCCATTACTTATACGTGCATCATATCAGTTTAGGGACATTTTCTCTTATTAAAGGGGTCAACAATCTCTGTGTACTTAGTTTTTCATTGACAAGTGTGTAGAGATGTTTCTTGTTGCTGTGAGAATTAGAGCAGAATTGTTATATGTGCATAATTATCTAAATGATTCACATATTCAACTACACACTAAACCAGGGGTGCCCAAAGTGCGGCCTGGGGGCCAAAGGCGGCCCTCAGACCGATGTTTGGTGGCCCACAAGCTTCTTAATCAATTGCAACATTGCCAGAGATGATACCTTTTTCTGCAATTTGAACAATTCTGCACAATTAAAACCTCAAGAACTAACATTTTATTGTGATGCAGTGAGTACAGATGTGGGGAAACGTTAAAACTCTCTTAAAACTGTACGTGTCACCAGCGCCACACAGGGTTTGGGCAATTTAAAACATTTGCATTATATATTAGTCAGATTATCAAAATAATAGTAATTTTTGATTGGTTTTTGAAATTTTATAAGCATAGGACAGTATTTCTCAATTTTTTCCTATACATTAGATTACAAATTTCCGACAGCCAGTTAGAATTATAGCCTTAAAAGGGTTAAATGAACCCAGTTAAATGTTTTGACTCCACTGGACTCGATGAAACAAGTCAGGACACCCCTGTATTAAACCATTACAGTGCTGTTGATTCTGTTTTATAAAGTTTACACGTCCAGTTCAGTGCACCCTATCTGTTGTTTAGAGCCCATGAAAACCAGCAGCATGATGTTGACATCACTATGCAAGGCAGGTCATCCTTCAGATCATAATAAACAACAGCATAAAGAGGAATAGGGGTCACTTTCGGAGGACCACTTTGTCTTATCACGTACATGGTCATTTACTTACCAGTGTCAACAAAAACATATTTAATCATAATTTCAAGTCAAAGTAATCTGTGTAGGTTCTCAGTCGTACAGCAGTTGTCCATCGTAGGCAAAGATTCTTCAGTCTTCATCTGTACTCTGTAGTTGAAGTCTGTAGTTCGCTCTTTATCCAAAAAGCGAGTGAGTAGACCTGACCCACTCGTGTCAAGTCAAAGTAATATTTTTTGTGGCTAAAATTATACTTCAGTCTTCTAAAATCTTCAGATATTTTTGTCAACTCAGACAAAACAAAATAAAAATGAAAAACAGGGACTACAATAGTGTACAGTGACATAGTTTGGCCTTAGATCATTTCAACTCACTGCAAAGGAAACTTGTGAAAAACTAATTTTGACTCAAATTACATTTTTGTCAAACTAAATAAAAATGTCAAAATGATTTACAGTATGAATTGACTTGCAATTACAAAAAAATACATTTAGCTTAGTTATGACATTTATTATCAAAAGCGTGATCTGTAGCCTGTGATATCTTTAGCTATGGAAGATTTTTTGTGTCGTCACATTATGAATTTTAAATGTCTTTGAATTTTACACTTTGAATTTTTTGAACACTGAAAAAAACATCTTTGAATTTTTTTGTCTCCAAACGTCAGTCACAAAAT
>OMNZ01000165.1:0-15321 GCA_900303255.1 Lesueurigobius sanzi | reverse complement strand
TAAAAAAACAGTCAAAATCCTGAAAAACCTTGATTGAAGTGTGCGAGTGGTAGAATGTGTGACCAAGCTCCTGGGAACACAACTACTGCGCATGCGTCCCTGTCTGCACTACTATTGAATCTTGTATGAAAACCTTCTGTGGAACCTTTTATTGGCAATAAAATCTATTCTGATTCATACTCATATACTGTGTATAATAACATTATGGCTTTACAGAGTGTTACACAGGTATGGTTGTAGACAGGGGTCATGCTATTTCCTGGTCACATCTGATTTAGACCTGGTTTAGTCCTGGTTTAGACCTGGTTTAGTCCTGGTTTAGACCTGGTTTAGTCCTGGTTTAGTCCTGGTTTAGTCCTGGTTTAGTCCTGGTTTAGTCCTGGTTTAGACCTGGTATAATCCTGGTTTAGTCCTGGGTAGACCTGGTATAGTCCTGGTTTAGACCTGGTTTAGTCCTGGTTTAGACCTAGTTTAGTCCTGGTTTAGACATGGTTTAGTCCTGGTTTAGACCTGGTATAGTCCTGGTTTAGTCCTGGTTTAGACCTGGTTTCATCCTGGTTTCATCCTGGTTTAGTCCTTGTTCAGACCTGGTATAATCCTGGTTCAGACCTGGTTTAGTCCTGGTTCACACCTGATTTAGGTTCTGTCACACCACTGACAGTCTTTTGACAGGGGGGGTGGCTATCTAAATGAGATGTAAATGAGCCCTATTGTCTATCCCAGCAGCAGGGAGAGGTGAGAAGTTCTCAATCTTTAGAGCCAGATTTCTCAGGTTTGAGGATCTATGATGGTCTACCTTCAAGTGGCCACAACAATCAAATATGATCAGATTTCCATGTGTTACACATCATTGGAAAGCTTGGAGACTACACTTTCAGAATCTGAAAATAACTCAAAATGCCCAAAATCGACTTGTTCCCCATTTTGCTATGGACTGTCACATATTCATTTTTGTCAATATCCCCTACCCCTAAACAGCGATACCCACAACATTTGCTTGAAATAAGATTGTTGTTGATGTTTTTTCTTAATTAAAAAAAAACTTATCCCAGTGGGAGATTTCTGGAAACGAGTTTCTTAAATTAAGGGCAGGAAAACTGTACTTATTTCTCTATGATTTTTTGCAGTGTACATCTTACCATATACAGTACATCTTATACATCTTACCATATACAGTACATCTTAAACATCTTACCATATACAGTACATCTTATACATCTTACCAATATACATCTTATACATCTTACCATACATCTGAAGGTTGTAGGCTTTGATCCCTATCTCGCTTCCCATCACATAAAAGGAGATCCAGCACTCGGAGTCTGTCATCAGTGTGCATTTCACCGAGAGGTCCTGGTCATAATCTGAAAGAGAAGTGAACACAGGACCAAGCATGAATCCTTTTCAGATCATCTTTCCTCTCTGCATTGTAAAGCGTAAAGGGATACCCAGGTCTGCGCTTTGGCCTTTTTTTGGTTTGATTTCCATATCAAAGCCTGCCATCGGCCCTCACTATTGTATTTTCCATGTGGAGCCTGACAATCCTCCTCGATAATCGGCTGCACCTCTCAGCTTGCACATCCAGAGCGGGTTTAAATTCAAACAGGGAAGTTCAGGTCCTTTCGATATTCTAAAGCTTCGCCTGTACGACAAGGTAAATAATATGTTCCCCATTGTCCAGCCTTGGTACAGGATACACATGTGGGTCAGAAGCATACCAGCAAGTCTCTGACCCATGGGGGAAATTAGCCTGGACACTGCTACGGAAACAAAGCTCTGGGGGGGAACACTTTGACAGGGACAGTACACGTTAATGAGCATTTCTGTAAATATGTCAGTAGACTACAAAAAAACTTTTTTTAATTGACCCATGGCAAACAGGTCCTAGGTGACGGGTCAGACCAAGAGCGGTTCAGAAGGACCGTTATGATGAAACCATCATGGCTGGTTACGTCGCCTAGAGGTGAAGGAGCGTCGTGGGGCGTCCTCCCGTGGCAGATGGATGGATGACCATTTTTTCTTCTACATTTTCTTCAACAGCTTTTTTCACAGGGAATTTTCAATATTTAATTTCTAGCCTGATTTACTGAATTTTGAACCCCCTCAAAAAGGGGAAATTGTATTATCCTTTTTTTTTTTTTTTTTTCTTTTTTTACAGATGTATTCACTAAGTAATAATCTTTGCAGCTACAATATTTAAAATCACCAGAAACAAGACCATTTAGGCCATTTTTACACATAAAATGCCATATTTTTTAGATCCTTCTTCCGCTTATCCCAGGGAACTCCAACCAGAAGCTCGGGAGCTACCAGCAGCTCGCCAGACCCCTGTCTTATCCATTGCTGGGTTGCATGGGCAACAGTCTAAGGTCACACTGCACCAGTCCTTATGGATCCTCCTGCAGGTGGTGGGTCCACGGGAGGACGGCCTTATGATGCTCCTTCACCTCTGGGTGACATAACTGCCCTTGCTATGGTGCGTTCCAGGCAGCTGGTAAATTTACCACTTGAAAGTTACCAGCTACAACCTCAGAGAGTTCCAGGCAGACCATCTCGTATGTAAATAAAAGATACTGATGTTCGCGTCTTGCAGTATTTTTTCCTCCCAAGGCAAATGGACTTTCACCTGTCGACCCTCTTGAGTTGATATAAGCCACATTTGATATAGGTGAAGATAGCTATTAAATATTTGGTTTTAACATTGGTTTAAATGTAGTATGTGCTGTTAAATAATGTAAACAAACATGCTAGCGTTTTTAATCATATAATTTGTATATAGGTCCATTCACGAAGAAAGTCTCTGGTGTCACCGTGTTGTGTGACGTCATATCATTGAAGTCGAAAATGTCCAAACTGGTCCGAGTTTGCAAGTTGTAATTACCAGCTAGAGCGGAGTTCCAAGGCATTTTTCCCAGTTGCAAGTGGTAAATTTACCAGTTTACCAGTTGCCTGGAACGCACCATAAAGCCCCAGATGACAGTCATTCAGGTGCTCAAACCCCTCCATCACGATAAGGTGCAGCTCGAGGAGCGGCATTTGCAAACTGGTAATATTAATAAATGTTATGTTTAGAGGCATAATGAAAATGTTTCAAAATATAATTCCTGTTTTTGTGTGTGTTGTCAATAATAGCGTGAGCGATGATTATCGTGATACAGTAAGGCAATGCCCCGAAGGTTTAACTGATTCAGGTTAGATAGGATGAAACCAAACCTGCACAGACTTGAAATGTTGTGACATAAAAGTGCCATCACCAACTCCGGTTGTTTCTAATAAATCAATCAGGAGACTGACGGTTAAGTGCCATCTCGCTCATGGGACTCTTCCAAAACACTTTTCATGGGAGAAAACTGAAAATGAATCTTTATATGCTTTGCAGACAGTGAGGTAGAGGTGGGCGTCTACAAGATAATATGTAGTTTGGAAGTTATGCAAATCTACAATATCGGGATTATCTCCAATATCAAAAAATCAGCAAGAAGGTACACAAACGTCTGCTGAAAAATACAAATTAAATATACCTCATGTGTAACCTCTCAAAATATGGTATAATAGAGTTGTGCTTCTGTGGGTTTACACTGCTCTGATGAGCCAAGCAAAAAATAAATCTAAATTTTTGTTCTTTCCATGTAAAATGTAATTATTTCCTTTTTTTTTCAAATCAAGGTCAAATTCTTCTTCTTTCGTTCAAGAAACTACTGAGTTTAGATACGTTTTTACAGCGTATAGGCTAGATCCAGATTATAATTAAACAAATACAGACATAAAAAAAAAAACTTATTTTTATGTGATTGAGGTGGACAACCATTGAAGGCCCCCCCTGTAATGCTTCTGAGGACCCCCAAGCTAAAAATCTTGGGGGTAAAGTAAATTAGTGAGGTGTTTTTTCTTAATTTTAGTGCAAAAATAATGGTTTCACTGGCAGATTTTACTCACCTACTCCAATCAAAGGGAAATTTACTTATTTATTTAATTTAACTAATTCTGCAATGTATTATTTATTTTCTTACAATTGTTTAAAAGTCTGAAGGACTGAAAAGCACTTAAAAAAAAATTGCTTTCAGTTTTAAGCTTATTCAATGCTCAAATCATCAATAATCTGTCAGGATAAAAACAGTAGATATGCCCCCACAAAGATATGCAAATGTATAATATTGAGTTATCTCCAATGTCAAGAAATCAATTAAAACATGGTATAATAGTGTTTTTTTTTATTCAAGACAACCATTTTTTTGACGACACAGTGATTTAAATCTCAACTGGTGGTTCTCAAAACAAGCGGAGACACTGCAGGTGAAAAGAGAAAACATTTAAATTATAACATTGAAATTTAAACTGTTGTATTATTTTTGGGGACTCAAAACTCAATAAATCAGGCTAGGAATGAAATATTAAAATTAACAAATCATCAGAATAGTGTTAAGTAAAAGACCGGAAAGTTTGGAGTCTGTTGGTGCGACTGAAGTAAAGATCTCAATGCAAGAGTAAAGTGTAAACGTGATTCGCTGAAAAGGGCTTCGAAGTTTAGTCACGTTTGCGCATCTGCGAGTTGTTGTCTGCCTATTTTCTTCACTGGCTTTTCCCAGAGAGGATATTATCATACAGTATGACATACAGCGTCTTATTGTGCACTTTACGCACTCCACGTGTATAATACCAAATATGTCAATATTTATGGATGTTCACGCAGCTGAGAGCAGCAAGAAGTGAAGGAAAAACCCGACGGAGTCATTTCATAAAATATCCATTGTAGACGGTGAGATTGGTAATTTTTCTACTTTAACATGGTAGCTACAATGTTTAGGGACCAAACTACACAGAAATCTCGAAATGGTTTCACCTGCCGTGTCTCGCCTTAACCTTAAGAATGTAAAAACAAAAACATAAAAAGTGTCCACTACCTGTCGTTGTGTTGATGGAAATCTTGGGAAAGCTACACTTTTGGGCGCACAGCTCGGCCTCCTCTTCTGCTTGGAGGTGGCACTCCACACAGCTCCTGGTGTGAAACAAGCACAGAATAGGAACAGGTTACTTTTTAATGAAGCTTTGATCATTTCCCCAGACAGATCCTGGTCTTATCTGGGTTTTCCCAAGGCTTCCCTCGCTCTCCGCCTCCGTCCGCCGCCAAACAGTGGTATCGAGTGGCGCTCGCCCTGACGGCTGCTTTTAAAGAAGAGAAAGGAGATCTCTTAGTGCAGTGTTGGGGACATTAGTTGTCTTTTGATGTCACTTGGTAGGTGCAGACAAATGTGAACAAGGAGAGCATAATACGATACTCTTGTGTTGAAAAGCCTGGGTGGATCAAGTGGCATAAAAGGGCCAATGTCTCATGTGTTACAGGTAAAAGCACAAGTTGATAATAACCACACTGCGGCTCTATTGAAGTCATTTTTTTCTTCTTTGCAGTCACAGGGGGGGACACTCTGGAACTCTCTGCCCCTAGAGTTACGTCCCATCATGGACCTGCCCCAGTTCAAGACCCGACCTATTTGTTCTGAACAGCCTTTGACACGAGAGTGTCAAAGGCTGTTCAGGTGACATGTCACCTTGTAAACTGACATGTCATATTAATTATAAGTGTACCATGGTTGCCGTAAAGTACTTTATAAATAAACGTTGGTTGATTTATTGAGTACCTTTAGGGATGTCAGGACGAACCAGTTGTACGATTGAGTGTGTGGTAATACAAGTGTGCGGTAGGTTAATGGTGAGAATTTCAGGAGCCACAGTAAACCACTTTTAAGTGTATATTTTATCATGAGCCATAGTGCATTGTATTTTTGTGCCAAACTGAGCGCAGTCATCGGTAAAGACTGAAGGAATTGAGCCCAGTCAACAACAGGTTAAATAATCCAATGTGCAATCTTATCCATCTTTGCTGATAATTACTTAACGTCACAAAAGAGGAGTCCCAAAAGAACCATGTGCAGGGCTGCGTTTGTTTTGTCACAGTAACAAACCAAAGTGAAAGTGTGCAGCGCGTAGAAATCAGCTGTGAGTTTACTTGTTAAATAAAGATCAATAGCATATTCGATGTAGCAACAAAAATGGCTGGGTCTTTGGGTAGAAATGTGGCTGTTCCCAAAGAAAAATCCCAAAGAAAAATCCAAGGCACACTGATGTAGAAAAAGAATGACTAAAAAGCCTTTAACAGAACATGGCTAAAGCTTCCTGAGGAGTGGGCTGTGACAATCCCTCCTCACCTTGCGGAGCTACAGGCGTCTCCACAGGTGGGGCACTTCTCACACCTGTGGCCCGATGCTTCTGGGACGGAGCAGATGCACTGGCCGCACTCACATCTCCCCCGGCCGCTGCAGACCGTCCCGTCCTCGGATAGGCAGGCCTCGGTGCTGGTGCTGCAGTTACAGTACGCCCCTGTCCAACCGGGCTCACACTGGCACTCCCCACAGTCACACACACCATGGCCTAGAGGTGGAGTCAATACATCAGCTCAGACACGCAAACGGAATCATCACATTACAGTTTAAGGTGAAACACTGCAATTTTTCAAATTTCAGGTTTTGGGCCAGTTTGCTCTCTCAATGTAGACAGACCCTTTCACCTGGAAACAAATAATAATGTCCTAATCTTTACAATAAGGAGTGTAATCAGTGCTCTGATTCAACGTTTCTCCATGGAACTATATAGGAAATGGGAAATGCAATGATCATTTTCTCAAAATGCATTTTTCTCACATTGTGGCAACAAAATAGCTTCTACAGACTCCAAACTTTCTATAATAACAATATTCTTTAGGTTTGTTTAGAGCGATTTTAATATTCAATTGTTTACCTGATCTATGTTCATAAGTTTTGAACCCCAAAAAACAATGGATTTTTATAGATTTATTCACTACTAACGAGATTAATAAAAACAAAAATAAACAAAATAAACAAAATATCCATAATTCCCTCAGAACTAATCTTTGTAACTAATATACAATCAAAATAAAACCATAAATTTAAACCTGGCCCTATCCATTATTTAGATTTTGTCGCCAAAAATATTTTTGTATGCATAAAATGTACTTTGTTGCACTATGGGTCACCCACTGCTCCGGACAGGACATCCTGAGTGGATGATCAATGGACGTCTCTATGAGGACAATAAAGTCTATGGAAAAAGACATCAACATAGACTCAAAACAATCTATAGGTAACTACAATTTCCAGTGCAGGTTATACCAATTTTAAATAAATACATTAAATTGCAGTTTACTTGATTAAACTATGTTTTGTAGGCTCCCAGTCATCTAGGAATTGTCTGCTGTAATTAAGACTTTCAAATATTTCAAGTGAACTGATAATAGATGATTTGCTGAGACAATAGCGCTGCCATTTTGGACGTCGAATTTGTGCATCTTTAGATAGGAAAACTTTACTCCGATTTCACTTTCGCCCTTCGCCAATAAGCTTGCCTAGATATATAATAAAACTCCTGATAGAAAATCACCATAGAAATCCATTGGAGTATATAGTTTTATTATATCTGTGCTCTTGTGCTCGACGATGATGTATCACGCTTGTATCCGTTAAAAACCAGCACACAAGCTAGCAAAAATGAGTAAAAAACAAATGTCTTGGGAGCCTTCAAAACTGCTTTGGTACATGGAGACTGAACACCTTGGATTAAAATATAAACCTTTTGAAAAACATGAACAAAAATGAGAAACAAGCCCAGGGCTCCCACTGACTCGATGCGATTTGAGGAGTGTTATTCTTCACACACTTACTTTATTTTTGCTGTATTTATCTGCCACACGTCGGAGGCCAGTCCATGAAAATAATGCATATATTGAACCGGTCAGTGGCTCAAAAATGGGGGAGCCCCTGGTCTAGTACACCAGTGTGAGTCCAGTCACAGTACTGCACTTATTCTCGAGGGTAATTCAGCTTATTATAACTTCCTCCCCTTCTATCGATTCATCAGCATGCAATCATTGATAATTATGGTTATATGGTGAATGGTCAGGAGTCTGAAGATTCAAGGTTTCTCTCCAGGTCAATGACTACTCAAAAGTTCTCCGTAAAAGCTGGAATTTGATTAGAACTGGCATCCACGTCACCATGCATTTTTGATGGAAAATCAGCTAATTGGACAAAATAATTGTGTAAAACGGAAAATAAATACTAAAAAGACCATACTTTTTGTATTTTTTATGAATTAAGGTTAAGGTTAAGGTGAACTTTATTGTCCCCTAGGGAAATTTGTCCTCTGCATTTGACCCATCCCTCGATGCCACTGGGGCAATCAGTCAGGAGCAGTGGGCGGCCGCAGTGCAGCGCCTGGGGACCCATCTCCACATGTGGAGCCAGGCTAATGGTCAGAATCACCCGGCAGGAGGATTTAATCTAATGTTTTGGGTTGGAAGTAGGACATAAAAAAAATCTAGATTTGAGACCTACTTGAAACAAATGTAATGACATCTACGGCCGTAATGTTGGCACAATTCATTTAAATGGCCACTGGGGGATATTTTGTTATTATCTATCATGTAAATCTAACTTTATTGAAAAAGTGGGACATAATCTCAATAGGTGGGATGATGGAAAGGTCTAAATGGCTGTGCAGTACAACATAAAGAGGGACAAATAAATAACTCTGACTCTCACAGAAAAGCTAGATATAAGATGTTATAGTATCATATCATCTTCAAAATTGCCCATGGCCATAACTGACATAATTGGTCCATGTCTGTGCGTGCATTAGTCAGCGCAGTGAGAAAAAGCCATGACAAAGTGCCTCAACTGTGACACAATACGATCGGATTTCCTGCGGTTTGGCCTCTTTCACACCGACATTAACGCATCAGATATCCTCCCCTTCTGAGGGCGCCTCATCATTACCTCCGCACAGCTCTCCTCGGAAGCGAACACAGGAGTAATTGTCACACTGGCAGTACGGCCCGTAGATGCGCCCGAATTCAGAGGCGTGACACACACACTGCCCGCAATAGCACCGGCCCTGACCGCTGCATATCTCCGCGGCGTCGCCGGCCACGCAGTCACTGGTGGAGGCGCTCTCCTCGTTGCACTCGCAGTCCACTCCCACGAAGCCGGGCTGGCACACGCACACGCCGCACCGGAAGTCCCCCTGCCCCGCGCTGCACCGGCCGCCGTCGTCACCCTCTGGGGCCGGGCCGCAGTTGCACAAGCACAGGGAGTCCAGTTCCACGTCCAGAGCGTCCTGCAGCCCGACCGGTTTGAGGGAGAAGTGGCGAGGAGCGGGCAGGCATCCGGCCAGCTCCACGGTTACGTTAAACACCACCTGAGAAAAACAAGAGTGCTATTGTTGGTGATGGTTCAGGGACTTGACGAAAATGGAGTGGGCTACGTTGAAAAGTCAAGTTTGTAAGTCGTGTAAATATTACTTCATGAACTGGGTAACTACATGATACTTGATAATATGTACAGTGGTTTCGTCTTAAGAGACCCACGAGCTGTCAAGCCTGTTCATTCGTCGTTGAGGGTTATTTTCGGGAGGTCCCGGGGGCTCAAACTGTATGTATCCAGTTTTGGGTGACCAGATTTACCCAGTTTACCCGGTACAGTCCCAGTTTTAAGGCCTTTGTCCCATGTCTTTCTCCAAAATCATGGTTTTGTCCCAGTCTCACACCAGATCTGTCCCAGGTGTCCCAGTTTTTGGCCAATGTTGATCCCAAAGCAACACATTTTGCATGAAAATCAATGTCTTTGGACCATGTACATAATTACAAAGTTTAAAGAAATTAAAAATCTCCATTGATTGTTGCATGTCGTTAACATTAGAGGTTGAAGGTTGAAGGATTTTTAAACTTTCATTGTTTGTATATTTTGTAGCAATAACATTGGCTGCTAGTTCTTGAGAGAAAAAAATCTACTTTTACAATTTACTGATGGAGGATACAACTATTTCATTCCACAGCTAGGAGTCTATCAAAGTATCAAATACAGGACCTTTCAGTCAGCATGGAAAAAATTATTTAAAGATTTCAAATTTGTGTCCCAGTTTATAATTTGGAAAATCTGGTCACTCTAATCCAGTTACATCCATAACTACGAGGGCTAATGCTAATAGCATTAGCATAGCATAATAAAAGCTTGACTTGAACGTCAATTACACAAAGTCCTTGAAGTTTAAGCTAGCTCTGCGTACATTGGTGCAACAGACTCAGATGCTAAGGGCGTTTCTATGATATCTATGGCATCCAGGATCTCACACTTGTAAAACTAAGTCTGATTTTCGCTGACTAACGGCTAAGGTGTGGTTCAGTTTTGAAAGTGACTTCTCTGAAATTCTTTTGATGCTTTTGAGCCATGCAGCCCACAGCTCAAAGTCCTTTAATTAAACCCAAGTGTGGAAATTCATCTTCAGTAGGGCCGGCCTTTCTGCTTTCATCTCTTAAAACGACTGCAACAGGATCAGGAGGGAGGAAGTCTTCAAAATAACCTTATCACCTGCCTCTTCATTCAGCTAAAGGGAGATCTACCAGTCTCCTCAAGTACAGCGTCTGATAAGTCATTTTAATCAAAGGAACTGACCGTCTCTCCAGGTTTAACGTTGGAGCAGCGTTTCACATCTTGGGCGATTGTACCATTTGGACAGATGGCTGTGAAGGACATCTGCAGCTCCTCCGTGTCTCCGAGAACCTCCAGCTCAATCTCTGAACGCAGCTCCTGGAAAAAAATGTACATAACAGGGTTGGATTAAAGGATATTTCCCAGAAGTACAGCTTGACGCACTTGCAGTTTTTGTGTCCAAGGATGCATCAGGAAGTAGTGTATGATTGAAAGATTGAAAAGTGTATGATGTGGTACTTGAAATATAAAGCCACTGATTTAGACAAATGAAAGTAGATGTTGTTGTTTCAGATTCATTGAATTTGTACAAATAATATTTTACATGACATTTACTAGCATGGTCCCACACCCATAAGTTTAGAACCACAGTATCTCCATAATTAATTCACAAAAACATGGCAACAAGTGCACTCTTTGTGCCCGTCCCAAAGCCTTAGAGAGGGGTGAGTCATAGAGCATCGTAGTCCCACCCACCAGCTGTCTGCGCACGCACGCGCCTCGGTGCCGGAACTAATAATCCCACTCAAAAATTGCATAGACTTTTCGAAAAAAATGAATATCAAATGTTTAAAAGAACGATAGCAGCTAATCAGCTACGTGGAGACTTATGGGCATAAAACACACAATAATAAATGCAAATTGTATCCAAAACTTTATAAACTAAAAAGTTATAAAAATATTTCTCCCTGTTTTCAAGTATTGGGTATTTTCTTGCTTGTAAAATGTCCGCACTATGGCTAGCAGTTAGCACGTAGCTGATTAGCCTCTGTCGTGCTTTTAAACTCGTACAATTAGAATTTTTTGAAGTCTATGGAGAATTTGAATGGGATTTTTACTTCCTGGCACCGAGGCGCGTGCGTGTACAGACGAGCTGGTGGGCGGGACTACGATGCTCTATTATGCACATCCATGCCAGTGGTGGGAAGTAAAAACTACACATTTTAGACACAGTTACTTTACTAAAGTACATTTTATGAAGAATACTTTTTACTTTTACCTCACTACATTTTAGAACCTGTATCTATGGAGTAAAACTACCAAAAATAATAAATAAATGTTCACATTGGCAAATAATTATTAAGATATCACTACAAATGCTGAGATGATAAAAATATTATTATTATTAAACCTCTTTTCTGCTTAACCCCAAAACAAATCTTTATTATTATTTTATATCTGCATCCACTTACCTATTTATTTATTCATTCTTGTTTTATTTATTTTTCAGCCAACATTATTCTTTTCTTGATTCCTTGATTGAACCATCATAGATGAAGGCTGCCCCTCCGACCACTCACTCTCACACACTATTCCCACAGGCAGTGGATGAAGTGCCTTGCCCAAGGACACAATAACAGTCTGCACCTGCAGGAGCTGGGATTCGAACCAGACGTTCTGATCATGAGACGACCTGCTCTACAATCTGTGCCCGAAATCATCTGTCTCCCTTCATCTATGATGGCTCCATTGCTTAGGTCGAACTATCTGAAGCCCCACCCCTTAATTTGCATTTGCTGAGAGGAATCAATAAAATTATAATATAGGCTGTAAAAATGAAGCAGAGCGTTAAAATAAAATTAATAAATGAATGGATAAATAAATAAATGCAGACAGAAAAAGTTTTTTTTTTTTTAGCAGAATAGAGAGGTTTAGTAATGATTATTATTTTTAAATCTCACCAGTTGTAGTAATATCTTAATAATTATTTGCTAATGTGGACATTAATAGATTTATTTATTTATTATTTTGGCAGTTTAGTCCTCCATATATTTTGAACAGAAGTAAATATAAATATAAGTACATAAGTATTTTGAATAGCGGTTTAAACACACAAAACAAAATCCTGCACATTTAACTCTTTCAGGAGTTTAAAAAATCTTGTGAAATACGTTTTACCTATGAAATACTCTAGGTTGCGTTGATATAATAGTACTATATTTCAGTTGGATCAGGTGCCAAAACAACTCCAAGGGAGAGAAACAGTTTTTGAAAGAAATTTCCAAAAAAGAACATGTCTAAATGTTGCACTTGATCATTATTTGATAGTGATGGGATTCACAAATCCGCCATATTATTCTTATGGCAGAAAGTCCTGTTTTGAACACCTTCATGTAAAAATAATCAGACCTTAGTTCATATGTGCTGACAGAGAATACTTTGAACATTGTCACAGTTTTGTTTCATGTGGATTCGCCCAGGAAGTACAGAGAAAATAGCAATAAAACTAAGACTAGAAATCCGCATGTTGACAGTTACCATAGTTACCACCATGGAATCTCCACTTTAATTTTAAACTAAACGCCCTGAACTGCCCTAATCAAAGCAACAGAAAACATTTGCCATGCAGCATACAAAGCAACAGTCCCAGCTCAGCATTCACAGCAGCACGTTTCATTGTATACCTTTCAAAAGCTCATTGGTGATCTCATCTGGTCTGATAAATGATGATGCATAAAATAAATGTCCCTGCTTCGGAAGGGATTACACCTTGACACTGCATTGACCTTGATCCCATTGTACTCAAGCTAAAAAAAAGTTTATCCTTTATTTTGTGTGACTCACAGGCCCAGGTGCGCTTTCTAACCTGAGGTAAGAGTGACGGCTCACCTCAGCCGCAGTAAAGACTGTGTTTGACTAATGAACTCTGTGTGACGGACCGTCTGGACACTGAAAGGGAGCTAACGCTGTGTTTTTCTTAAAGGCTGCAATTTTCCCATATTACCTGTGTTGCTAAGGAGAAAGCTTTATGGGAAACACCCTGTAAAAGAGATTAGTCAATACATGATGCAAATAATGAATTGTTTTTGACAGTGAGATGAGGGCCTTTGATGTGGTTAAGGCTGCAGGTTCAAAAAGACAAGCCTGAGGTTAGGGCTGTAGCCTAAGAAGTAGAAGTAGATTTTAATTCTCAAAAGTAAAAGTATAAATTATCCACTTTCAAATGTACTTTATACAGTAAGTAAAAAGTAAAAGTACTTCACACAGATTTTTTAAGATAAACTACTGAAATGGTTCTGATCAGATCGACTTTACTGCAGCTGTAGATTCAGATTGGTTTGTCACTGTGAAAATACATGTTTAAACTATTCACTATACATTACAATGCACTATTTAAAAAAGTGGCGTAGAAAGTACAGATACTGCTCTAAAATGCTCTAAAAAGTATAAAATATTCATCCTAGTAAAATTACCTAAAATTTTTACTTTTTTCTTTTTACACCACTCCAGATTGTAGCCATGGGCTAATTTCCATCCGTCCCACACTCGCACTCTCATTCATCCTGGACTATTGTACATGTTTTAGTGGTAGGAGAAACCGGAGGAAACCTACACAGACACAGGTGAACATGCTCCACAAAGAAAGGCCCTGTCCGGCCCAGGAATCGAACCCAGGACCTTCTAGCTGTGAAGCGCGACCTAAAATCAAAACACATTTTTCCACATTCCATTCTACTCTGATTACATACGAATACAAGAAAAAAAAAGTGAATTTTAAGATGTGAAAAAATATTAGCACTAACAACAGTAGCACTGTTTCCAGATTGTTCTTTAAAACCTTCAATACAGAGTTTACGATAAACCAGGTCTAAACCAGGTCTAAACCAGGTCTAAACCAGGTCTGAGCCAGAACTCAGAGAGGAGTGAACAGGGGAAGCACAGTCTGCATTAGCAGCATGAGTCAAGTCTAATATTATATATAGGTATTAGGTGTTTTTAGGTGCTAAAATGTATTTTATTAGAATAAAAATAAATATCAGGTTATAATTAATTGCACTCTTTTCAAAGCATAGTTTGATTTTATAAAGATGAATTCCTGTGAAAAATCTTGGAAGAAGCCAATCTCCTACGCTCGGCTCGACCAACCTGGAGTTTCAGACCAATCCCGTGGTTTTACATAGTCAACAACAAGCACTTTTATCAATACTAATTAACAACACATAAACAGAGGAAAAACACTTGATACTGTTACAGACTTACAAGCATGAGTAACATTTAAAAAACAAATGATTTAATTGCTTTAGCACATTGTCGTTTGGCTACGTCATGAGACTAGCTGTGATTGGCTAAAGGGGGTGCACTTGATCCAATCAGCAGCAAGTATTCCCTCAAAAGTTCGTCCTTGTCCCAAACGAACCTTTCCAGACAGTATTTAGCAAGGTTATACAGCCATAGGTATTTGGTTACTTAAAAATGAGCAATTGTACCCTTGTTTTAGTTTAAATGAATGGTGTATACTGTGTTGAAATGGTTTAGCAAAGTAATGCAATATCGCTGTCCCCAATATTCAACACAGTTAAGAAAAGTGGTATTTTTTCTTACCATACCATACCATACCATACCAACTTTATTTATAAAGCACTTTAAAAACTGTACAGTTGGCCAAAGTGCCGTACACACATGTAAATATACAGTAAAACAACTTCAACAACAACATGAGGCAAATACATCATTACACATTAAACGCCCGAGAAAAGAAGTGCGTTTTTAGTAAGGATTTAAAGACAGGTAAAGACTGGGCCTGTCTAATCTCTAATGGCAGCTGGTTCCACAGCCGTGGGCCAGCCACAGAGAAAGCTCGATCTCCACGAAGTTTGCGTTTAGTTTTTGGGACAACCAGCTGTAGCTGATCTGCTGACCTGAGAGCACGAGAGGGAGCATAAGGGCAGATCAGATCAGACAGATAAGATACAGATAAGGGGGCCAGGCCATGCAGGCATTTAAAAGTAAATAAAACATCGTCCACAGCAGCCTTTGAACAGCT
>OMNZ01000152.1:258-14458 GCA_900303255.1 Lesueurigobius sanzi | reverse complement strand
CTCCTCTCTGTCTCTTCTGCCCTGCCCCCGCTGCTGCCTGTAAACACTGCGCTAATAACACGTGGTCTCTCTCTCTCTCCCTGATGAGTTAACACATTGAGTGCCATGCTCTTTTGGGAATTTAGCTGTAGAGTGCCAGGAATCCAGACCATTTTTGATGTTTTTTGTAGCACCACAGCGTATGCTATGGACACATACTATGGCTCGTTTGAAAGGTGAGACTCTAAGCTCTCAGTGGGTTTATTTCTACGTGCCTCGGTTCCTGAGAAAAGTTAAGATAAAAGAGGCTGTTTTCCTCAAAATCACTATTTTTACTCTAGAAACGGAGATGGCAGATAAAATGTCCAGACGAAATGTCCAGATAGTGACTTTTCACAAGTTTTTGTTCATCATTTATTTCTGTTCTGTTCATCAGAGCTCCCAAAATCACACATAAGGTGTGTTGGAGTGTCTAGGTTTGTAATTTAAAAAATAAACAATTTTTTACATTTTTGGCACTCCAACCAAGAAGTTACACAATCTTTACAATAAGGAGCAGGGGGGAACCTCTGGGTACCTCACGATTAGATACGATACATGGCTTACAATAACAAGATTTGCCAATACTGCATATCAGCATAAAAAGTATCGTATCGTGCCTCAAAATATCACAATATATCGGAAAATCAATATATTGTCACACCCCTCCATAGTTTCTCCATAGAACTATGTGTATTTGTAACTTCAGTTATTTTTTCTCACATTGTGGCGACATCATCTCCACTTTAGTAGCTCTTACAGACTTCAAACTTTCCAGTTTTGTACTTTACAATATTTTGAAGGGTTGTTCAGAGGGATTTTTCAAGTTATTTTATCCAAAATCCCCTGTGAACAAATCTTTGAAGCTATTATATCAACAAAATGAAACCATACATTTAAACCTGGTTCTATTCATTTATATTTCACCACCAAAAATAGGCAATTTTGGCCATTTTTAAGCATAGAATACCTCATAGAAATCTTGCAATACATTTTTTTCCTCATTTATGTCCGTAATACGCAGCAAAAGTTCCGAATTGATATCACTCACATTTAATTTTCCAATATTCACCTGCAGTGTCTCGCCTTAATTGTTTTTTGAATGTTCTAAATTATATTTGTTTCATGAATGGGGCTTTTGCAGCTGAAAACAAGTATAAAAAGCTGGGAGGACCGACACAAGGAGCTGAGTGAGCAGATTAAAGTTTACCAGAAGTCTCAGAAGGAGCTTGCAGACTCGTTGGTCCTCAAAGATCACAACATCGAGGTCACTACAGCCACAGATCTCCCCAACTCTTCTTCAAATACAACAAACTAATGTTGGCTTTTCCTCTGTGTAGGTCTTGTCTGATCTCCTGTCGGACCTCGATGCGTGTGATCTGCAGAAAGGGGACCCTAAAGTGGCAAACGGAGAATTGTCTATAGGTCAGTGCAAAAGAGATGTTCACTGTGTGTTTTTATAAGTGGAACAAGTCCAGATGTTGTAATGCTCATGTTGTTTGCTCTTGGCGCAGATAAGACGACAGCGATAAAGAGCAGAATCAAGCAGATGATGGATGTTTCGCGGGTACGACACCAAGACATTATAGTTTAGGGCAGAGCGATGTTGGACATTGAGCTGGGCAGTATATTGTCTACAACAGGAGTTCCCAAACTTTTGAGGCAAAATGACCACACAAACAACCGATCCCCGCTGTTAAATGGGATTTTGCCACGGTTTATGATTTCAAGCTTCAAAAATGTTTTAATTGGGTTTAATTATCTTTGTTTAATTGGTTTATTTTGATATTTTGTCCACATTTCACAAATATTAATGTGTCTTCAATTTAAACTCATAGATTTCATAGAATGTGAATAACACAAAAATCTCACTCATGGTTAGTGGTTCTGTGAAGCCATTTATTTTCAAAAAACCTGTTACGCTTTTCAACTAGAAACTAGCCAAATGTCTCAAAAGTTTACATATTGTGCATCTTGAAACAAACCTACATTTATGTCAGAGTCCTGTATTTCAGCTGAAGTGAGTTTTTCTTTTCTCCTGAACAGTTTTCCTGGCAGTTGTTGAAGGTCATGTGAACGTTAGATCAGGGACATTTGAGTAGTTTCTTTTTCATTATGATTTCAAAAGAGTAAACTCAGTTCTTTGACAATAAATTGCTTCACACAACCACTAACCATGAGCGGAAAAAAGATTTTTGTGTCATTCATATTCTATGGAAAATGGCTACAAGATTAAAAGGTATGTAAACCTTGGAGCTCAACTGAATCTGATGCAAAAGAACTAGCATCACTCAATTTATCTCGCTGTCACTGCTAGTGTCCCTGCTGCTGTCAAATTGTGAATCACAGCCCAGACCACGCCCAACCCTCACCCCCTGCGCGTTCCCTGCTCCACCAGGCGACGCCTCCTTCTGGCGCAATTAAAAAAAAAAAAATAGATGTGGGTAGAGTTGGACTCTGGCTCTTTGGTCTGCAAGACAATATCTGTGAAGTCTGTACATTTTAGTTGCATCATAATTGTTTAAGCCAACGACCCTTTGTATATTCACAGGTGCAGACCACGCTCACTGTTGTAGAGGAGGAACGAGACAGATTCATGTCCAAACTGCTCGATGAAGAAAAGACGAGGAAAGAATTGGAAGGTCGGTTTCCTCCATTTCAGAAATTGTGAAATAGCTTTTTTTTTGTCGTAAGGCGAGACTCTGCAGCTGAAAACATTGTATTTTATGTGGTATGTTAATGTCTATTTTTGTTCCTTAACATCTTAGCTTCATTGCCAAAGTAGAAAAAAGACCAAATTCCCGTTTACTGTGGTTATTTTATGATTTTATGCTGAGCAGCGTGTCAGTCCACCAGTGCAGTTTCCCGTGGCGTCTCTCACGTGAATCCATTCACAAATATTGACATATTTGGTATCCACTTGGCAAAACTAACGCAAACATCCTGCGAAAAGCCAGCAGAGAAAAGACACGAGAACACGCGCCTGCACAGACCGTTACAAAACATTGAAGTGCTTTTCTGCAGATTTCGTTTTGAAACAACATCTCCACTTTAGTAGCTCATACAGACTCCAAACTTTCCACTCACATATTTAACAATATTCTGAAGGCTTGTTCAGAGGGATTTTTCAATGTTTAATTCCTAGCTTGGTTAAGGTTTGAACCCCAAAAAACCAAGGCAACATTTGATTTACAGATTTCATCACTAGTAACTAGCTTATTAAAAAAACAAGATATCAAAAATCCCCTTTGAACAAATCGTTCTAATATCGTAGCCTGACGAAGGTCCACTTGACCGAAACGTTGCAGCAATAAATATATATCAGAGTGAGACAGTGTGCGGGAGATTCTTTATCTTTTTGACAAGTTACCCGGCCTTCTACGCAATCTGTCTTTACCCATTGTTTACAGTTTGAAATATTGTGAATTATGACCATTTTTATTGCTTTTAGATACTTCCTTCACATCAAAATTCAGGCGCAGGTGGTCAACCATACGCATTCTACTAAATCTGTAATACATTTAGATTTACAGACTTCACTTTAACAATTGAAATGTGTCGTCAACAGAACAACACCAGGAGCTGGAGCACTCCATCGCAACACTCAAAAGTGAGAAGAGTCATGTGGAAAACCAGTACAAGATTCTTCAGCAGAAGAATGAAATCATCGTGGAGATGTACCAACAGAAGGAGAGCGCTCTGCAACAGTGAGTCACACGAACATTTCAGACAATCTCTGCTCCATTTCAATAGGTTGATTAAGACTATAGTCTAAAATTAAAACTATGGTAACTGTCAAAATGCAGATTTCTGTTCTCAGTTTATTGCTAATTTCTCTAATTCACTCTGTGCATAACGTTCAAGTCAAGCTAGCACTAGCTCTATGATCGCCACCTTCATTTCCAGTTACGATGTCAGTTATCAAAAAGCTACAAAGTCATAGATACAGATGGCAACTTTGGGGACGCCCACAAACGTTTGTCATGTCTACAACTGCAGTGAGGGGGAAAACGAAGCACGAAGATAGCTAAACTTCCCAAGTGCTTTAAAACTACTTTAGCAAATGCTGATTTACAGATGTACATTCAACCAAATAAAGATAGACATGAAGAGGAATAAAGGGTTCAACGACCCAATTCACCATAATGTTAATGTTAGCATTATTTTAAAATGTAAGACTGTCAAAACATTCATAAGCCCCAATTTTTACTCAACTTGGATGCTTTTAGTCTGACAGAAAATACCCAAAAAGAGTGAAAAATAGTGAGTCCCATAACAAGCTTCCACCCTCCTTGCTAGGCCCCGCCCCCTAGTATGGATTTAACTCGATAGAGGATGTAACTCTTGCTTCTTGGAGCAGGAGAAAGCGAGTCAAGTCTCCTGAGGTCGTCGTCAGTGTTGGGGAGTAACTAAATGCATGTATTCAAAATGCGTATTCAGAATACTCATTTTGAGTAACTGTATTCAGGTACAAATACTCTCTCATTTGAGGGTATTTCGAATACAGTTACTTTTCAAATACCAAAGCAATACAGAGGGGGAGAGAAGGAGAGCGGAAGGAGACAGAAAGGAAGGAGAGAGAGAGAGGAAGGAGAGAGAGAAAAAGAAGATAGAGAGAGGAAGGACAGTGAGAGAGAAAGAAAGAAGAGACAGGAAGGAGAGAGGGAGATAGAGGGGAAGGAGAGAGGGTGAAAAGAGACAGATCGAGGGAGAGGTAGAGAGAGGAAGGAGAGAGAGGGAGAAAGAAGTCAGACAGAGAGGGAGGGAGAGAGAGAAGGAAGAGAGAAAGAAAGAAAGAACGAAAGAAGAGAGAAAGAAGAGACAGACAAGAGTTGGTGTAAAAGTGTTGCTACATATTTTTTATCTTTCAACATATTTATACAAAATTATACTGCAAATCCAGGTGAAAGTATCTAAGTATTCAGAACACAGTACACTGATTGGGCAAAGTAACTGAATACGTTACAAAATACATTTTAAGACAAGTATTCAGTATTCTATAACGGAATACAATTTTAAAGTATTCTCCCCAACACTGGTCGTCGTTGATGGTTATTTTCGGGATCTCCAGGAGGCACCTGGAAAATTGAGACATTTTAATACAAAGTAGCGTCTTTACACAAGCCGCCAATGGAACCGGAAATGAAGGTGGTGTTTGGCGCTAGCTTGACTTGAACGTTATGCACGGAGTAAATTCCTGGGCCGATCCACATGAAACAAAAACGGTCACAAAGTTCAATGTCTTCTCTGTCGACACGTATGAACTGAGGTCTAATTATTTTCTCACAAAGGTGTCCAAAAGTTGTTACAATATTCAAAAACATGGGCGTGTTTCTCTCCCATAGAGTTGTATCGGCACCTGCTCCAACTGAAGTAGAATTCTCGAACATGAACACACTCTATATATGCAGCCATAGTTAACAGATTACCACTTTACCTCAAACTTAAAGACTGTTACAGCAATGTTGTGGCATATTGGTGCTGATCAAAGAAGTGTGTTCTGTTCTTCCAGGAGACTGACTAAAGAGGAGATGGAGCGGCGCAGTAAGGAGAGCATGCTGACGGAGGTGGGAGGGAAGGCCACGGAGGCCGAGGAGCAGGTCAAAGTCCTCCGGCAGCGGATCAACGAGATGGAGGAGCAGATGAAGAAGACCGAGGAGATGTACAAGGAGCAGGTACAAGCGGCGGACTTTATCGCATGTCGTTTGTGTCATGTGTCACGGAAAGCAGTACGGCTTCATAATAAGCTGGAAATGATCAAGAGGTCTGAAAACAAACCCATAATATGAAGATAAAAGCCTTATGCGCATGGGATTAGAATTACCGAGGGAACTCAGGTAAAAAGTACTGATGTCCATGGAGTTTCTGAAAGTCTTGATTGACTGACTTTATTCCCATGCAAGATTTACCAATATCCTGGGGTAATTATTCAGTTCTTCCCAGGTCAATAGTTAAATCTTATCGCTACTAATAAACGGTGCTGAAATGAAGAAAAAATAATGAGTTTGCTCTTGCCTTTTTGGTTTGTAGATTAAAGAACAGGAAAACAAGACTCACTCGAACTGGGTAAGTGCCACATGTTTCTCTTCAGTTGTTTTTAACCAAGCTTTAAGTTAGACACATTAAACATTCCTCTTATGTTTGTAGATTAATGCGAGAAACGCTGAGCGAGCGCTAAACCAGGAGAAACTGGAAGCCTCGAAGCTACGAGAAAAGTGAGGGCTCATGCTTTTTCTTTCTTTCAACTTATGAGTCATACTTCTGCTTCAGCTTTTTTGAAGAAGAAGAACTTGCTTAGTGTAATATATCATAGCTTATCATGCAGTTGTAACAATTATAGAGTAGTAAGAAGCTTTTTTTCCCCATTTAGACTGACGGTTCTCACGTCCCAGCTCAATGAGAAGCGAGCTCCTCTCTTCAGACCAAACTCTGGGCAGTTCCCTGGAGCACGACAAGGTAAACAGCAACAATACAATACAGCTTTGTACAAGTGTGTTCCCATTAGTGTTGTCACGATACTCAAATTTCAAACTCCATTTGGATACTGGAAAAAAACTCAGATTTTAGTACCATGGTGAAAAGATCACCTTTTTATTGACAATTTCTTCTTCAATTCTCTTTTTAACAGCAAAAATAGATTATAAATAATTATCTATTTCTTAGTGCCGTCAAGCAGAGCCACTCATAAGGTGGAGAGAGACAGCGAGTTTAGCCATGTTTGATGTTCTTACCCGAGTGCGCTATGATTTTCTCGCAGCCAGAACGTAGCTTTGTTTGTAGCAGAGAGCAGCTAACAGCCATGAACGAAAAGCTAACAGCTGCAGCGTGTTCTCATGTTATGACCTTGTGACCCCGCCCCCGTCTCTGCAGATGAAGCATCACTACTGCATTTACTAAATAAGCATTATATGGCCATAATTATGATAAATTATAAGTAGTATAAGTTCAACTTTGTGACAGTTTTGTCAAAATGTGGATCTGCTCAAGAATTACAGAGAGATTGGCAAAAAACTAAGACTAAAAATCTGCATTTTCAGCTGCCCTCCACGTCCATTTGGCTCTTTAGCGCCCAAACTATAGAACCGTCTTCCTCCGTCTGTCAGGTCCTCTCAGTCTGTAGGACAGTTGCCGAGGGGCTTTTTTAGGGAGGATAGGCACTTCCCCTTGCTCCCTAAAGTATTGGGACACCCTACCCTCTCACGTGCACAAGGAAAATCTAGGGGAAGGGCTCAAATCTAGGGCTAGGGTTTGAATTGGGACAGGGCCTAAGTTCTAGACTGAAAACACCTGTTCTCCTTGGCCTTCAACACAAGCTAGTGGAGTGCATCTTGGATTTTGTAGTTTCTTTCCTTTTTACATGTTATTTGTGTATGATTGTGTTTTAATTTTGTGTGAAGCACTTTGGTCAACTAAAGTGTTTTTTAAATGTACTATACAAATAAACTTGATTTGAATTGAAGTATGTGTGATGTCACGTGAACCTTTGTTACTTCTAACAGTTAATTCCCAGTGGAGCCCACATTGAGTAGCCTTTAGCTGATTTTATGAAGTGTGCATTGCCTGTTTGTCTTTGTGTAAATGGCCTGGTTTGGTTGTGACAGGTGATTCGTACGGGCCGTCTCCGGTGAGCGGGGGAGCACCGTCTCCTCCTATAATGATAGAGGGACCCAGGCGGCCCCCTTCTGCCCCCGTGGGCCGAAAAATAGACCCGTATGGTGAGTTGGAGGCTTCTTCCCCGGTTGGACATCTCCCTGGTCCAGCTTCCCTCGTCTCGTAAAACCCTTGATTAGAGTTTGCATCCCACTTCTTCTTTTCAGCTTCTCCTTTTTAAGTTGTGTCCTTTTCGTAGATCTGCCGCCAGCTCTTCCTCATGTAGTCTTCTTCAATACATTTTCCATGTCTCTTTCCTCTGACTCTTCATTTATTTCTCCATGGATTGACATTTTGGTGTTAAACATTAGCCTGACCAGCCGCCTGACTTCGTGCAAGGATTTTGAACAGAATGTCGGGTCTTGAAATGTATTAGAAGTTTTCATTTCTAAATAACCAAAATTTAGACATTTTCAGCATTGTGTTTTAAGAAGAAGAGTAGGTCCAGGCGACTGGTCAGGCTGGTTAAAAAAGTGGTGATTGTTCATTTGACCTTGTAACATTGTGATGTCTTGTTTGGTCTGCAGGTCCCAGACCACCATCAGACCCTCATGGACGTTATCCTGAGAACAAGCACCCATCTGGGATGGGTATGTCCTTTTTCTAACACACTAATGCCTTTTATAAACCGTGCATATGGTTTATCTATGGCGGCTATTCTCCTGCTCTTATTTGTACATATCAAAAAATCTTTGGTATCTTGTAAATGAGCAAATGAGTTAACTGTGTGTGGAGCAGGGGGCGACGTGTTCAGTCATGGTGATACAAACGCTAACATTTTCACCAAACTGATCTAACTGACGCCTTAACCACACTGAGAAAAGTGATGCACAAACGTGTAATGAAGCACATCACAGGGTGTTACGAGGAGCTCGAAGCCCTCGAAGGAGAGAGCTTTTTCAAGGCAAACAGAAGCCATCGGCTTCTCCACTCTCTTACTTAGAGGTGAGCGTTTAGACCAGGGGCGCCAAAGTGGGGCCCGCAGGCCAAATCCCCCCCTTCAAGGGGTTTGATTCGGCCCTCGAGATGGTGCTTAGATTTGTAATGAGTGTTTATTTTGATTCATTTGTGACTGAATAAACTGTCAATAGTACCCAAGAATACCAAAACAGCATGTCGTACTCAAAAGTACACAGTAATTAAAGGGTATTAAAAGAGAGATCTGTTTAAATTTGATCTTAACATTTGGAACAGTATTGCGTTTGGCCCTTGCCAATTTTGGCCCTCCATGGGAAAAGCTTTGGGCACCCCTGGTTTAGACGATAATATCCAAATTGTTGTTTGGACGATATGCAAAATTGGAATATTTCATAATTTGCATAATCCGACCTCCCAAACATGAAAAGAGCTGACGACAGTTAAAGAGAAAACAAAACAAATAACGCAAACTATAACCTTCTAAACAATTATATGTAGCAATTTTATTACTGCAGGGCTTTGTTTGACTGTATTTTATACATTTTATGCAAAATCACGATTGTTTCTGCAAATACAGGAGAGTAAGCTGCTACTGATTTACTGTGATGTTGCTCACATCACGGGTTGAAGACACAATACAAAAACGTAAAGAGTAAAGCCCGTGGAATGTAACAATTGATAAAATAGCTGCTAGAAAAGGCAAAGTGCCTTGTTAGTGGTTGTCTGCGCTCTGGTTGGGGCTAAATAAAATCCAGGCATTCCACGCAGCCAGGCATTTCGCCCCAGAGGGTAAACACAAAAAGCTAGAGCGGAAAAAGCATGTGTTACAAGAACAAAAATGCAGATGTTAAAATAAAAGAAATATATGTTGGTTATGAAATGAGTCATTTATAATAATGTGCAAACTGCTCTGTGTGCTGCGTTTTAATTGCCCCTGGAGATGAATAAAAGTTGAAATGTAAAAGAGATCAGTAACTTAAAACTGTTCTTGTATTACAATAAATATGACTTTAGTTCAGTAACCTGGTTGTTTAAATCAATAATGTCTCATATCTTTATGTACTGGTAAATCTATACAATAATAGGTCAGATGCAGCAAAAGGCCAACTGGACCTTCTTTGCCAGTTTGCACACATGTCTTTGAAGGATTGTAAAAAATATTGTCTGAATTCCGACCCCTACTCTCACTTTTCATGAGCACAGGTGGTGGGTGAAGTGTCTTGCTCAAGGACACAGTGATAAAACCGATTAAAAGAATGTCCTTGTTCTATTGTTGCAGAAATGATGGGGCCTCGTAACTCGTCGCCGGCCAACATGGACGCTCCGGTGAGTCTTGTTTCCTGATTGTTGTTTTCCCATGTGCCTCCCGTCTCATTCACGTGTGTCCATCTGAAACAGCCTCCTCAGGAAAAGCCTGAGGGCCAGGTCTCCTCAGAGAGCCCAGAGCCTGTGAGTACAGCGAGGCATGGGACAGCCGTGTGCACAAGCAGCCTTCCACTAACAAATAACCTCTGTGCACTCATCTCTGGCGACATATAGTCCAAAATGTCACGCAGTGTGCCTTTTAATAAAGTAACTATTTCACAAAAGCTGGATTTGAACATTTAGGCAGTTTTGAGAATGAAGGCATCTTGATTGACTCAGATTTGACCTTTGGGCTGATAATAACAATTGGTTCTATGACCTTCTGTGCTTCCTCAATGACGGTTCAAACCCAACCACAGTAACGGTTTTAGATACTGCATTACGAGCGTCAACTGATCAAAAATGCACCATATTTTGCATAATCATTTCAGGTTAATGTTTAGTTGAGTTGTTGTTGGCGACATTTGAGGAAGTACAGCAGTTTTAACACGACTGAACCATTTTGTAAACGGTGTCTACAATATTTCATGAATGTTTGGACAAATGTTGATCCTTGTGTGTGCCTGATGCAGGTTGTGTTGGACCTAAGATTTGTGTGAAGCTGTTCAAAAGCATGAGTGATAACAGTTTATCAGTCGGTTTGGTTGTAGTTGGTAAATTTGACCTGTTTGTGTTTAGGGCCTGGGCTCGTTCATTGCTTCACCCATCAGAGACTCTCCGGGCCCTGCTGTCCAAGGACCTGCTCCGGGGCCTGGACCTCATGAGCCCCTGCTCCCTCCAGGACCTCCGGGGCGGATCCCTCCCCCTGGAGCGTACAGACCCATGCGCCCTGGGCCTTATCCCTACCCTCCACCTGGGCCGGGACTGCCTCCCCATGGGCCTCCACTTCAAGCCAATGGACACCCAGGGGTCCCCATGGGAGGAGAGTTTGGACCCCGCCCTTCCAATGGACATGCCTTTCAGCCCAGACCTGGTCCTGGTCCCATGGACTCCAGGGGCTTGCCACCACCACACTTCCGTCCCCCTCATCCAAACTATGGACCCATGCCTCCTCCACATGGTAAGAGCCCAATTATTGCTATATTTTACATTTTGTGTCACTTTGTCTCAATTTTCTGCTGATCTTTTTGTTGCACAGTTGTCAGAGGACACATGGGACCCCATCCACCCCTCCATCCTGACATGCGCTACCCAGGGCCCCGGGCAAGCCCTCCTATGGACCTTCCCCGAGGACCACTGCCCCATGGCGTCCCTCCCCAAGGGCCCCTGCCCCATGGCATCCATCCCCAAGGGCCCCTGCCCCATGGATTCCCTCCCCGAGGACCGCTGCCCCATGGCGTCCCAGCCCTTGCACACCCTCCGCACAGTGGCCCCTACGGTCAGCCGCCTCCTCAGTCCCTCCAGAACTCGGGTGCTCAGGGTAGCCCAGGCCCGGATAGTCCTCAGGGGGCCAGTCCAGCTGCGATGGAGCCTTAGTTCTGCAGCCCGTGTGGGACAGGACTGAACACCCCTTGAGCTCAAAACCCTAGCGGCACATCTCATAAGGCACAATCTGATCTGAAGGTCCCACTGGCCCAGGACCAGCTCCTTCTCCAGGGACTGGACCGTGTCAAGTTTGACCTTTTACTGGGCTACTCTCCTTTTCTGTCACACCCATCTTTAAAACAGATGTGCAAATGAATTCATCTTCACCATTATCCTTCATTTCCATATGGATCTTGACATCATTTTGTCTGAAAGGGACTTACCACAGCTTCATGTGCAATAACGGCTCATTCTCATTTTATCTTTTAATTGGTTTGAAGCATTGATTTTAAAGGGGCAGTTTAATGTCATTTCCTGTGGAAATTATAAAAAAAAAAAAAACGATTTCGCTTTGAGCATTTCAGGAAAACCATCATTTCCCAATGTTGTTGCTTGAGAATGGACTGTAAAGCAAATGTGTAATGGCCAGATGTATAACTTATTTTACTATGTTGGTAGTTTTAATAATAAAGAATGTAAAAGCTCCTTCTGTAGCAACACATTTCTTCACAATGAGACGGTGGGCAAGCATGAGGCTGGTGCTCAGTCTTTCTTGGCCAGTGATGTAAGTTCTCTGTGATGTGCAAACAGGAACACATTCATTTATCATAATAATGTTTATGTTATTTAGTTATTCCAGGACAAAATGTTATAAAGTTTTTGTTTTAGATCAAAGTTTTTTCACTGTTTGCCACATATTGAAGTGTATACATGCGTTTCAGTCATGTGATTTCTGCCATATACTTGCCTGCTGGCAAGCAGTGCATGCGTCTGTTTTATATCTATGGTCTGCACTGACTGAACCCAAGACGCTACATCTGAAAATTACACCTCAGACAGAAGAACAGAGCTGATACTTAACTAAAACCTTTTGGATTTTATCCTTTTCTTTATCAGCCACCTGGAGAGTTACTTACTGAGTGCAGGGTCTGCAATATGGATAACATTTGACCATCGGAGCACATTAGCTACAAAAACATTAGCTACTGCTGCTCAGCTACAAACACAAACCTCTCCATGAGGACGAACCACAGTCTAAACATCTAGCCTTGGTACAACATGTGACAGAGGTAAGAGCTGATGTATTTGTCATTTTTCATGGGGTTTACTGTGTAAAGCAGGATGTAGAGCCTAAATGCGCTGGCTGTTAGCGGTAGCATGCTAACGGTTTAGCAGCCTAAATGCGGCTCTGACTGAGGCTCTGTTGACACTACAAACACAAAATCACAGAGAACGGTTGTCTGTTACCTCTTCAATGTGTTCATTTAGTCTCAGGAGTGGAAATAGATCTTTGGCCTGTGTGGGAGCCTCCTGCTCCTTGAGTCCTGGCTGCTGCTCCTAGCTGTGTCTTTGTCTTGTAAACATAGCAATGTGCTGTTTGTTTACCCACCTCATGTGCTCTCCGGGGCCATCTTTTTGCCTGTTAGCATTCATTACAATGACATACAAATACTGTGGTCCATCAGTTGACCTTTATTGACTTCCTCCTGAGTGAGTAGTGATACTGTATTACTGTTTGTTGTAGTGATGGCTAGTATCGTATTGTAGTGTGGTAATTCCACTACAGGCAAGAAGATGGCTGCCACAGCTATGGCACTGGCACCCATGTAGTATACAGCGTGGACAACCTCAGATGGTGGTCTGCGCAGTCAAACACTCACCTCTGACTAACTGAAATATCAGTTAAAGTTATAACAATGTAAAGTTATTAAACTTACTGTAAAAAGTACCATCTCTGGTGATGTGTGCCGATTTAGCAAGCAGTTTGAGGGCCAACAAAAATTGGTCTATTTTAGAGTATCTTCTGACATTGATTTAAAAATTAATACAATTAAGGAAATGTGACCCTAATTTGAGTAATTATTTCTTGCCACTAACCATGAGTGGGGAAAAAAAGATTGCGTTATTCATATTCTATGAAAAATTGCCAAAAGATTAAAAGGGTATGTAACCTTATGAGCACAACTGTATGCTGTCAGTGGATTTAGAACAAAGAAAGCACACAGAAAAACAAACAATGAATGTAACTACACAAGCTGTGGAGGTAAAAAGTTTGTCAATTTAATTTGATTCAGAAGATTACATAGTGTTATTTTTCTCTGGCAAAGATACTGTAGACGTGATGCATTAGTAGCTATTTCTCCCATTGCACAGAATGAGTCTCTGCCGCCCTCTGCTGGCCGGCCCGGGAAGTGGACAGAAGATTTTTAAGCCTTGACATGTTTGTACTGTGATGAGCTGTGCTACGTACTGAAAGCAATTGTGGATCTGAAATGGTTAAGAGGCTATAGATCCTTTCATTGTAAACATTCCCGGGCTTAGCTGGAGGCTGAAAGCTAGACCTCTATCTATTTACATTGTAGCTGTTGTCATGGCAACGATAAAGAAATGTTTGAAATATCAGGTAAAACCTTATTTGATCGTTCCTCTTGTTCTTGCTCCTTAAGCCACAACAGGACGACATTTTTTAAACTTTACACTTATAATGGCTAGTTTCATTTAATAGTTGGATAATGGCCTGTTTTCAGGGACAAAATTAACTCATTGACTGCCAATGACGTTTATAGACGTCAATTAAAATTCTAACGTTGACTGCCAATGACGTCTATAGACGTCAATTAGGTTTTTTGATGGGGCAGGGTGGAGAACGATCTGACGGAGCTTGTGTAAAAAAATCAGGCAGAAAGGGACTGATTCTGTACATGGCAAAAGTCTGAGGGAGAAA
>OMNZ01000144.1:3348-58739 GCA_900303255.1 Lesueurigobius sanzi | reverse complement strand
GTAAAAAAAAAAAAAAAAAACTTCTCTTATATACACTGGATAAACAAATAAGACGACTAATAAGTGACATTGCAGGTTTCGTAAACACTATCCTATAATGCGTGCCCGTATAGTATTATAGTTTATTATTTATCATTATTAATAGTTTCATGTTGCACAATTGCACCCCAAAAAAGAAAATTCTACTTTGGGAATATTTTCATTGACAGTGCCCTCTAAGAAATAAAAGTTGGACTTGATTGAACATGTCATGTCAAACTTTTCCACAAAACCCTGTTAATTCAATGTAAAACACTGTTGTTGGTTTTAATTAATACAATTAATTATATCGAATCTTATTTGTTCACGTTAAACAACATTGTTTTACATTTAATTAACAGAGTTATGCAGAAAGGTTTGACATGAAATTGATTCCAAAATGTTTCATTCATTTTAATTGAGTAAAATGATTTTCTGCTTCTGAAATGTATTCTTCTAAAATGATTTTAAGCACATTCTAATAATAAAATGCACATCTTTTATTAGCACAATCTCACAAACTGTTTGCTCCACCTGTTGCTTTTTAAAGCTGACAAAGACTGGGTCAAGACCAATTAGGAACCAATCAAGAGAAGCTCCAGCAGCAGCTATTAAACCCACTGGACCTCACTTCATTTTCGCTTTGTGTTTTTTTTTTCTTTTATTAGGTGTGAAATCTCCAGGCCTGTCACCAACTCTCGAGGGCTCGGTCCAAAACCTGGAGTTGAAGTTGTGCAGTCGTGCGACGGTGAAATGTGCGTCGGGGACCGTGGGAGCCGTAAAAGTGTGTGCCAGGACTCCAGGTGTGTGCAGCTGTGGCCAGTTAAAAGTTTACTGCTCCACTGTGTAGGAGGGACAGACAGACAGACAGACAGACTCAGAATGACCAGATTCCTCCTTTACCTACTTTTATTCACTCCAACATTTGTCCGTTTCCACTGCATGGCCGAGCAATTAATAATAAAAAAACAGATTATTTCTTATTAAGGCAACACCATTGCTCTATTCATTTTACAGAGATTTGCTATGTTATTAATAATATAACTACTTAGTATATTAATAATAGTTGTCTTGCTATATGTGATAAAAAATATTCAAATTAATTTTTTCCCTCACAAAGCAAATTTCAATGGCATGGATTGAGAGATTTAACATTAAAGTGGACATATCATGCATATACATTTGAAAAACAGGCTCAAAATCTTTCTTTAGGATGTCTGTGCATTGGTCTTTTACATGTGCCTCTGTGAAGATGGCATGATGTTCAAAAATAGTGCCAGGGCTGATGAGGATTTGGCCTGAAGCGCCCCCTACAGACAACAGTGGGAATCACATGGTAAAAATTAACAATTAACTTTGATTTAGCATGTGGCTAGTAGTGAATGGAGTTTCTGTGTCCACGCTATGAGACATAACGGCTCAGAGCTGATCAAATATTGGATTATTGGCTTTAAAAATATGGATGACAGTTTGGGGGTTTGAACAACGGCGTAATTGTTCCAGGAAGTAGAAAATCAAGCGCTGCAGAAGTCAACATGAAGATAAGATTGTTCTTTATTGATCTCACAATGGAGAAATGTACTTGTTACAACAGCTCTTAGGACAGGATCACACAAGGGGGTGCAAAAAGTCAGGAAATGTGCCATCAAGAAGAAAAAAGGTTTGCAAACAGTAGTAAGGATAATAAACTAAATGAACGGACCAACGCAAACAGGATTAATTTAAAACTGCGTGAATGAAGTGAAATATTGTTCCAGGTCTGGTTTCAAGAGTGAACAACATTATACAGGGTTTCAACTGGGCATTAAAAGTCATTTCATTTTTCATTTCATTCATTTTCATTTATTTATTTCAGGCAAAAAAAATATATATCACAGTATCAATGAACAAATACATCAAATTAATTGTGAAAAAAGTGAAAAACTTATTTAAGTGAAAAACTTAAATAAGTGAAAAACTTATTTAATCGTGAAAAACTTATTTAATCCCAACCCCATTTGCACATTCATGTAAACACAATGAGCTTTTCTGCTGCGTCTGTCAGAGAAAACAGAAGGAAAATGAATTGTGCCAGAAATAAGGCCTTGAATATCATTAAAAAGCATTTTAACATTTAATTCAAACTTGAATTAAATCAAAAGTTCTTGGAAAATAATGACATTGTTCAAAAGTTGGCAAAAATGCAATTGAATACGAACCAATTTGTAGCATTAAAAATGTAGTATTTGAATTTAAAATGGCATTAAAAGCATTACATTTGACTGGCTGCTACCTGTATAAACCCTGTTTAAATGGTTAAAAGCATGATAAGTCTCCTTTAATATATTAGATATATACAGTATCAGGACTACTTAGACCCGTTATTACAAGTTAGATTTTGGAAGGATCTTTTTTACATTTTGCAATTGTGACTACTGCCTGATCGTTTTCTAACAAATCACGTCCAAAAGGCTTATTATTTGTTGCAGACATTGTGAACGGTTGTGTGCAATTCATCATACCACCGTAGTTACTTTGTGTGCGATATCGAATATCCTCCAGACTTGCCACTGCCATTTAAGCAAACCATTAGTGCTTTGATCAAACGCACAAACACACATCACTCAAAACCCCAAGCAGCTTCTCTCATATCCCACAACTTTGAAATAACATGTCCAAAAAAAAAACAAAAAAAACCCCATGTCAGTCATCTCGCTCAGTGCTCCCTTTTCTAAACGCATTGACCAGGTTCGGGAGAGGGGGCGAAGGAGAAGCTGGTTCCTCTGATCCAGGGCCCGTCTGACACCAAAGAGCTGCACATGAGCCGCTGGCTTAATGAGATCCGCAAGCCCGAGTCAATGCTGGCCCCTGACCTGCTGGCGTTCTCCGTGCAGGTCCCGCACCACGCAGATGATTGCAGGAACTCCGGTAAGAAGTGTTAAGAAATTACTTCCTTCACTTTGCTCTGCCTTTCCCTTTTATGTGTCCAATGCTCCTTCCACCACATCGATCATCACAGTCACTTATTTCTCAGGACGCTTTTGAGGCGCAGATGAAGTATTTATGTGTGTGACAGGCTATAAAGTATAAATGACAAACTATTTTTAACATTCAGTAATAATCTCCGAAAGCTGGAGTACCTGATTATTAATTAACTGCTAATATAGACCCTTGTTTGTAAACATTTGGGGATTAGCTGGAGGCAGAAACCTAGATTCCTATCTATTTCCATTATAGCTGTTATAGTCTGTTGTTGTAAATATCCGATAAAACCTTATTTTATCGTCTTAAATGTCATTCCTGAAGCCACAACAGGACCACATTTTTAGTTGTAGTTTTACACTTATAACCACTAGTTTTAGTTTAATCTTAATTCTCTTGCTCACTTCCTGCCTCCAGCTGATGTCACTGATGATGTAAGCAGTGAAAGAGTCCCAATCAGTGCATTGGACAAATCTCTATGTGAATCTGCCCTGCTTCACCTCGTCGACTCCTAAAGCGGTTCACGAAAGATTCATTTTAATTCACTTGACCCATCGAGATGTGCGGGAGGTATAGTAAGAGTTAGAAATTCGTTTTTTGGCAGCTGCTCCCAGTTTATTCTTCCTTTCACCGCTTTTTGGAGGATTTTTGGTGAACAAATCGACATTGATCTTTACAAATCCTTACCAAATTGTATTTGGTGATCATAATTTATCATTTATATGGACTGATTGGTATTGTATGTCCTCCAGAACTTAACTGGAGCGGCACAAGAGTATGTTTGCTTCTTCTATAGTTAATCGCAGTTGCTCAGACGTAATATATGCCCTCAGTCGTTTAGTCTCACTATCATCCCGTCAAAGCGAAGCAGTTTGTAAAACGATATGCCTAATATTTCTTTGTTGAATTGTCTTTTTTCTCACCATAAGCATCACATGGAACGATTTATTGCGCAGTTTTATCTTCCATTATCCCATAAACTGGGTAGTAAATAAGAGAAGATCTATGGGATAAAAATATCAACCAGTAAAACATGTTAGACGCTGACATTACTTAGGTAAGCTGCAGCTGTGGGCTACCAGTTCAGCAATATTTTACAAGACGGAGTGATTTTAGGGTCCAGTCTGTCCATACGAAGCATATAAAAAGATAATAAATAATTATAGGCCTCTTCCATTGGTTTTAGGTATTTTTAGGTATCTAACATATTATTTTCAAGGATTTCTCAATAAAATTTCAGAATCAACATGGAGAATAGGACCATTACTTTGATTTAGGAGGTGCATCATTTCAGCTCATAAAGACGTACATATTTTTGAATATTAAAACCCGATCTGAACACAAACCAGACGAGACTGAAGGGAAACAGGAGAACGGAGAGAGAAAGATAAAGGTAGAAATGAAAGCGTTTTTGAGGCCGACCCCAGGACCAGTGACTGCATCTCCAGCAGATGTGAACCAGGGGAGGCCTGCACTCTTTCTCATCACTGCTTCAATGCTCTCTTCATTTCTTTCCAGTATGTTCTTCGTATTGTTGTTCTATCCACGTTTTGCCGAGTGTTTAGCCTTATAGTAGATGGAGGTAGAGCTAAATCAATTCAATATATTCTTTCTTAAAATAATATCACCCTTGTTTTGAAGAATTCATCATTTTGACATCATGGCAACACAGCGATAACAAATCCATCATTTTCAGTGCATTCTTTTTCACATACAGTATATTTTTTGTATATATATATTTTGTAGTTTTGAACAGAATAAATCTGTATGAAATGTTGCAGATTAATTAGATAATAGCTTTTGCAAAGAAGGGAAACTTTGACAGTATTGTGACGGCGTGCAATTCAGTTGAAACGGAGCTTCCAGGTTGGTGCATCTGTCCTGGACCCTCTGCATGTCCCAGGTCTGTGTTGTGTCCTAATCAGGAGCACATCAAAGTCTTGGGTCGCTGCACATGTCCCGTGTCTTAGCTGTCAAGCGAAGGGGCACATTGTAGTATTAATGGAATGATGGATGCTTCCTTACATTTGGAGATGAAAGGTGGAGCAAAGGGGCTGGACTATTAGCTCCCCAAAGACCAACTCAGAGGCAATTGTTTGAGCACTTGGCCTTGGCTTCAAAATGTGTTTATTTGTACCATGTGTGTCTGTTGCCTCCATTTAGCACGGCCCTGTATAAGACAAAGTACAATAGGATGAATTATACATGCTGCAAACATTAATGCTTAATGATTTTTCTCATTCTAGCTCACATGAAATGACCTGCTTCTGTGTTTTGTGTGTTTTCTCTGGACAGGTGTGCTTTGAGGTGATTATAAGCCAAGATTTGACTAAAAGTTGGCTCTTATTAAAGCGTCTAATCATGGTCTGAATGCCACCATGCTTTTCTGTTTTCTCGCACTTATTATGTGCATACATTGTGTTTGACTGGAGTTGGATTTTACACCACAAAACCTTTGCCATCCGTGTTTCTCACTGACAGAATGTGAGCTCTCTGCACTAGTTCAATTCTTAGACGATGTGACAGGCTCTGGACATTACCAGTTTTTTATATGACACACACCAGAAGTTTTTAGTTCATTATTTAAAACAAAACACGAAGGCTCAATAGATATATTTGGTAGAAATTTGAACATATTACAGGGAATGCATGCATATTCTGTGACCGAATGAAACAAACAAGATGATTAAACTTGGTTCGTTCGGTGTCAATTTTCCACTTTTTAATCTTGGTAGAAAGAGATGAGCTGCCTTTCAAATGTGGCCAGTGACATCTGTTTTCAGTCAAAATGTTTACCCGAAAATTAAAAAAGAAATTCCAGTTTACACAGAGTCAGTGGGCCGATTGTGGGAGGTGATGGATCCTAGATTGAGGAGTCCCCAAACACTTCTATTTACCGTACTATTTCAAAAGCGTGGCACAGTCTTATGAATAATTTACTGCTTGTTTTTCCAATCCATAAATACAGTGCTTTGTTGAAATGCTTTCTTCATAGATTTGAAATTTCAGTGTAATCATCCAGTCAGACAGTCCTGGTATGCAAGGACAAATTCTCTAACAATCATGTTTTTGCGATACAAAGCTCTCAAAGATGATTTCCTCAATTTTTCTAGTTCTTCAAGTCTCAGGTGGAAATGAAATAAAGATATGATGATGATACTTACATCTCATATTATAGCCAGAAGTGAAAAGATGGGTAGTGGCTGCCTGATTCCAGAGGGCACAGGTCAGCCCTGCACATGGGCAGAGCCAGACACTTGTCATCTCTCACCAACACTTACTGGGACGGCTGCCTGTATCTCACTGACTGGCTCCTACAGATCATTGGCTGAGTTACTGAGGAGAAAGAGCATGGATGGATCAGTCAGGACCTGAAATCTTTGGTCTTCGTCATTGTAATGGTTACCAGTGCGCCTTCAGTCATGAGAGGGCTTGATTATTCAAAGGCCTGGACAGTGGCTTGCTAGCTCACCGTTGGCCGCTATATATGACTATAACTGTACGACTCGGTCTTGGGTCTGTCACAGCTGATTGATGGGGAACACTAAGGGGAACGAAAGGGGCCGCTTTCGGAGGTGGAGGGGCAGAGGGCGTGTGAGGAGCTGGGGTTTGTGTTGAAGTACAGGCCGAGCAGCAGCCTGCAGGTGTTCCCCCCCGAAAACCTTAAAGCACTGTGACTGCGGCGGGTCGGGTGGGCTTCATGATCATAGAGAGGCAGAGAGTGAGGGATCGCATGTGTTTTCCCCAGGCACGCCAGCAGCTGCGAGACAATGATTTATGCTCCTCTCAGAACTCTGCGATCTCAAAATGTTACATTTAATCATGCGCACTCCGAGCAGAGCAAAATGTTAAAGATGGTCCCCATAAAGGCCTGCAGTTTTGATCTATTTACCATACCACAAGAGCAATGGGAATAGGGGAACAAAGTGATCTTTAATCTTCATTTAAACATATTGGGGCGAATTATGAAAGCTGAATGGAATTGATCCTCAGAGAGTGTCCCAGGCCTGTAACACTTTGCATATTCAGCCGCTTTATTCGTTCATTGTTGCTTTTGTCATTAAACAGATGGAGGAAGGAATGCTGAGAGAATTTGTTTAGCAACTTTTTACAACTATCTGCTTGGGAAGTTTGTCTTGAATAGCTGCTGCTTGGATGATTTGCATATTTAATAATATAATATAAAAGCTCGGTTTTGAGGAGAAATTGGTGTTACTCATCGGAAGACAGGTTGTTCATGTTAGACTTTTTTATTTTTAGACTTTTACTTCTACCGCCCAAACCCAATCAACATACACGTCAAGTGCCGCTGATGGGGTCATATGACACTCATGAATAAAGCTGTGTGCCAGAGTGAGAGACAGGTGGGATGTTGCAGTGGAAGTCTGTATAAGAGTAATGAGAGCAGGTGGAAACGAGGCGCCACCTGACTTTGATCTCAACACTTCATACAAGTGCAGCGCGGCTCGGTGCGGCGGTGCAGCAGACACATGCCCTTTTATATGCACTCTAACACATGCTCCTTCAGTCTTTCGTTTCTCTGAGTGGGCTGAAGTGACTCTGCCAATGGGGTGTGAACGTGGAGATCCCGGCCATTGTACTCCCCTTTTTTTTATCACTTGGATTGCATTGCACATGAATTACCAAATGTGCTACATGCTGAAATGGATGTAATGGATGACTGATGATGTAAGATGATAACATTAAATCCATGCTTCATAAACAATTGATTTCACGCTCATCAACATGTTTTAATCTGTTATTGTCTTAAATTACTACATAAGAATGGGATAAAGCTCATCTTACTGTGACTATTCTGTGATAATATAAGATAATACTTTATTACTCTCACAATTGAAAAATCTACTTGATACGTGAGTTAGGAAAATGAGATAAAAATGAGAAGCATGTCGTAATAATTATTAATGGAATAAAGGGTCTCTTTACTGTATGTACTGAGTGCATTGTACACTTTGCTCCCTTCTTTATGTTTGTACATTGAGGAGGATTGAGGAACAGGCAAAGCTTTTTGAGGTCAATCGGGGCCCATTACTGGAGATGGTCATCTGTGAAGTGTTGGGCCTCATACTCCAACCCTTAAAACTGTGTTAGAGCGTGAGGCACAAGGGGCAAGAGGCAGGACAAGTGCGTCAACCGAGAAAAGAGCTGTAGTCTATTCAATTTGCAGTGGTTCATGAAAGATAGAAGCAATTATTTATGTATCGGTTTCCCCTTAAATAAAATTTTTAATGAAGTGGGTTATTATTGGGACAGCTCTGTACTTCTGTAATGGCACGACTAGGAATAAAAAGAGCATTTACAAATTTAGTGTCTATATAATTTGTGTACTGAATGCTCCTAAATGTTGCTGCTTTAATTCACTTTGTGTCACACTAAGTGCGTCAGAATTCAGGAACACTTCTGCCACTATAAGCACCCATAGTCTATATCAGGGGTAGGCAAGTCACTCTTTAGATGGCCGATTTTCTTTCTAGCCACAATCCGGGGGGGTTGGTCATATTTTGTGTTTTTTTTTTCAGTATTTTAATGGCCAGAGGATATATGCTGGAGGGCCGCATTTAGCCCCTGGGCCTGACGTTGCCTACCCCCCTGGTCTATATTATGCACTGCGTACGTGTAGAGTCCGAACAATTGGCATGAAAGTTGATAAGAGTTGACAATCAGGTATTTGAGTGTGAAGGAGGTCATTCTGGGTCAGTTCTGTTTCACTTCTAAAGCATTAGTATCAGTATAACAGGTCAGCGGGTGAGAGAAAGGGAGGTAATTGGTTGTTTTCAGCGTGTGAAACTGGTTATTAGCTCACCCGTTTTGATAACATGATCTTACTGCAGACTTGGTGACGCCAAGAAGATGTTTTCTGACCATATTTTAATTTAGTGTAGACAGTATATTTAAAGTGAAGTGACATTTATCTAGATTTCCGAGTCCCCAAAATCTACTCTTTTTCTACCTCCTAGCTTTTTACATACTTCTAGCTTAATTTATCCACCTGTCTCTTTGTGTGGACTGATTTTGATGTTGTTGTTGTATCATTTTGTTTTGTTGAAATATTGTACAGTAATTCAAGAACATGAAAGTAGAAAACAGACCGAGATAGACTGACAGGTATAGTTTTCATACCTGGCTCTAATAGTTTCCTACCAGTTCCTAACATTACTGAGAGGTGTACTTACTAAGGCTAAACCTGTACACTTTCTGTTTAAGTGGCCAGTGGTAATCCGTGGTATTTTGTCACACATGGCTGTTTACTCTTTATCCCATTGTGAACTAAGTAGTCGAGTGGATGAGGTCAATTTAGTTAACCTTATCTAATTGAATGTTGTCACTGGATCAAAGGTGGTCACATTCCTCTCAGTCAGATCAACACGGCACAATCGCAGCACTTGGCCTCACAGCAAATCTGCGGCCGGAGGTTTTATGCTGTGCAATTAGCGAGAACAGTGTTCGGAGCAGGCAGGATTACAGGCTGGAAACAGTGTGTATCTTGTGTCTTTTCATTTAAAATGTGTTGATTACAATCTGTTGAGCGCTGGTAAAACAATAACAAGAATCGGATTAAGAGTTGACCACTTTCATTTGTACAGTATTTCGCGATCTGCAACAAAAGTATATATATTCAATCTTCTTTCCATTATATTATTGGGCTTCTACCACACATGTTTTGGTTATTATTTTTTAAAATCATACATTTTCTTTGTTGTCTTCAGTCCGGGCACAAAAAGTAGACTGGATTGTGACCTCTTTGCCTTTCCTGCCAGTCTTGGACACTTCTACCAAGTATGAAGACATAAAAAATAACTTCTAAAGCTGAATACAGAACAGAATAGTGAGGAACAGCATGATCTTCTGCTAAATCAACAGGCGCACATCTAAACCCTATTAGTTCGAAATGAAAGAAGTTATAAAGGTTGTTCTGAATAATTTCATGAATTTCATGAGAGTCTTCGGCATTTGAGTGACGCTTTATAAATTTGCATCTGTGATTGGTCTGATAAGAAAGTTATTGGATAAATGAGTGGCTGTGAGCAGAGTCCCAGTATTTGTTGTACAATTGCTGTAGTTGTTTACGCAAATAGTAGTAATACAGCACATGGTAGTAGAGATGGTGCTATCCCAGACTCACTATAGACAAGATACTGTTAAAGTAGATCTTTAATGACAACACATACATTTCTGTTGTGGAGCATAAGTAATACACTTTAAAGACCATTTTTTGACTGCTTTTGCGTGTCACTGATGTTTTTATTACCTTGTCATATGATGCAGGCTCGTGATCTGTCATGTGGGGAAGATCCAACTTATTTTTGCTGACAGAGATAGAAGTAATTTGTGGTGGCTCCTAGTTGAACACTAGTTTATCAGTCGGTTGCTTAAGCCATGCTTCTGTCTTTCATCTCTCATTATTACAACCATAAGCGGGATCACATTATTAGAAGCTGGTTACTGATTGATTCGATGCCAGCCCTGGAATCACATACAGACTTGACATCAGAGGGCTCCGACTTGGCCCGGAGTGGACCAGTGTCGGTAGCAAAGGCCCGTATCTGTCAGAGCGCTTGAGTAGTCTTCAGAAAACATGTGGTGGGCGTGGGAAGGGGATGAGAGCCCATTAGCCTCTTCACAGCTCCAGTGCAAAACCCCCTTCTGCTCCATAGCTGTACCAGGACATCGCTTCATTTTTCTCCCATTGCCCCATCACATCCTCCTCCTCCTCCTCCTTGTACTCCGTTCGCTGAGCACACTTTCCCAGGCTTCATGATTAATCAAATAAATCTGGAGGAGCACAGTAGTATCACACTCGCCAGTGATATCAAACACACACAATAAATAAGTACTATAGACCATTAAGAAAATATGTGAGCATTGTTCCAACTCGCCTTATGCTAGGTTTGGATTCTGTGATTTACATTTAAAATAATCTTTTTTATTATGTTCAAAATACATAGGGCATGGACCCAGCAGCGAAATACAACAGGGATTCAGCTTGTTTTTTGCTTCTGATACAGATAATGGGGAGTTGAGAATCTACTGTTAACCGATTGCAACGGACACCATGAGATACACCTGTACCTCATGGTGGGTATCCCATCTACAAACCTACTCTTGGATTTTCACAAGAGTAGGTTTGTAGATGGGATATTTATTGTTTATGTAAAGAAACTGATTTGCAGTGAGTGAAAAACTGACCGGTTCTTCCAACATAAAGTGATCAGATCTTTAATGCATTACTAATAGACTTGGGCAGACTGTATTGATCCACAAGGGGAAGTGCGTTGTCACAGTAGCTCATATAGTATTCTTAAAAAACGACAACAAATATAATATGTATAATATATACCAGTGATTCTGTTACTTTCAAATGGCATACAGCATGTCCATATTGACTTGGATTAAATTGGTGAAAGTATCGTTTAGTAGCGGACATTTGGAAACAATACCCAATATTGTATTTTTTCTGGCATCGGCTCCGATATCCGCATCATTGACTTTTGTTTACTAGTTTATTTCAGTAATAAGATGCCCAGATGTTAGCACTGTTAGCGACTTGATCAGCACATGTTGAGTATGAAGTAGGTGTTTAGCTATTTGAAGCATACAGTAAATGAAGTTATTGCTAAATATTTCACAGGGCAAAAGTTATATGATGCTGATGATGCATGGAGACAAAAGATGCAAAAGTAAAACTCCAGGGCCAGGCTTTGGGTGCTGTATGAATAAAGTTGTAGGAAGTGTCCTTTGATGCTGCCGTGGGGATTATTACCGAAGCTGTTTGCAAAGATGTAATTCATTAAGATAATTAGGTTAATGGTGGCCGGGGGCTTTGGTGGCGGTTTGGGCAAACGATTTGCGGCGATGAGAGGGAGAGGGTTCTCACAACTCTCTCTCGCAGAAAGAAGAAGAAAAAAAAAAAAAAAGCGTTGAAGTAATTAAGCGAATCAGCCGGTAGGAACCAGAGCAGGAAAGGGGGGCTTCCAGTGAACCTCAGCCAAGAATGGAATGTGACACAACCTGCACTGATGTTAAACTCTCCCATATAACAGGCTTATTCCCAAACAGGACCCTCAATAGTGCCAGTTACAAGGGTCTGGCAATGTTTCAGCAGTTGGCCCGTGTTCTGAAAAGTTTTGAATTCGGCAAAGTACAGTTTCCTCTCCTTTTCTTGGGGTTATAGAAATGATATTGTTCATTCAGGATTTCATGCATTTGTTTTATTTTGTCATCCATTCTATGTTCTTCTGCATATAATTACATTAATACACTTTTATTCTCAGATACTAAGCAGGACATACCGTCTTTTTTATCTGTGACATGCCCCATTGTGCGAGCCCATAAGCAGTGGTGTAGGTAAGAGCCCTGATACTGATTTATCTTTATAATGTTTGCCTCCTCACTGCTGTAACCCCAGTGTCACGGTGTAAAGGTGCTGTAATGGTTAGGGAGTAGGCGCTCGGGTCTCTGGTTCATATCAGAGGATCCACTCTGCTGCCCACCGCTGACCTGGGACAGCCGGGGTCATGCCTGATAAATCTACATAATATACTGCTATAAACCCGCTCCTCCTCACTCCTTCCAGTCTTACATAGTCGTTCTGTGCTAAAAGAAATAAAGATTTCCTCATCAAAAACGTATGCAAGAGCCGTATAAGATTGTGTTTCCTGCCTAAATAGCGATCCTTGCCATCCATTAGCTATTGGCGTAAATGGTAAAGGTTTAACAGTTTGCTCATTAATGAAATGCAAACATGCTTATAAATGGCCTCCCTCAACCCACTGCACCAGTTTACGGCTGCAGATCTTAACAGCCTTGGCAGAGCTGTAAGTGGTGCTATTTGTCGGTGATTTAGTGTGGCCTTGTGCACTCGAGTGGAGGATGCAGAGCAGCTCCAGGTCTCTCCCGCTGTGAAACTCCGGGTTTCGATCTTTATCAGTCTCTCCACGTTGGGGTCACCCTGATGCACAGCCCTCTCCCGGTGTCTCTATCCCAACCGCTCTCACCCCACTTAACCCACGTTTACTCTCTGCCAGGTTGGTTTGAGGAATGTTAATGGTGACCGCGGATGGGAGCAGATTTAAAGGTGATTCGAAGCTCCGTCTTTGGAGGGCTGTGTATGTGACAGATGCTCTGGCCCGGGAGAGTTATGTCTCCTGAGTGAGGGGTGCATCTCTCTCTCCCCTGGCCCCGGAGCCCTCCTGGGTAACCCGAGCCTGGCTGTTTCTGAAGGCCACGCAGGGCTATGTTACTGGTCATCTTCAAATCCACTAAACTTTTATGACCAGTTGTCAGTGTTTGAGTTAAAACACTCTCACTCAGCCTCTGTTTCCCCTTTACATCCTCAGCCCATGCCTCCTTTAACACAAATATACACTGTAACTTACATTTGCTGACCTGCAGATTCTGGTAGTTCATTTTACTAAAAGAAAGTTGCTTATTTAACTTTTTCGCCCTGGTCATTTCTGTCTTATCAGCAACATTAGCATTTTAGAGCTACTGATGGGATTTGTAGGGTTTTACCTATAGAGTTGACTCTACTCCCGGTTGTCATTATGTCATGGTTCATAGTTATTTTGACGCTAATATCTTTATAAGATCAGTGAGGGTGTGAGGATGGAAAGACACAGTGACCTACCCCTGCACTCATTACAGAAATTAATAAGGAAAACATTTTACTTGGAAATATGATCCTGTGTTTTGAAAGCTGTTGCTAATGTGTGTTCCTACACATTGTGCGTATTAGCCTAATACGTTTTCATACTGCACAAGCTGTCTCAGCAGTGAAGGTGGTTTAACACTTAGCCTTGAGGCTACATCCGTGCTCCTGTGAGTCCTGTCAACTTCCATGGCTGAGCTGCAGAGTCCGCTCCAGGGCTGGGAACAGTACCACTGGCCCGGTCCCTAGTGGACAGCACCATTAGCCCGGGCCCCTAGTTCTAGCATTATGGCACAGATAAACCTGATATAAATAAAAGTCACTTCACAAGTCCAAGTGACAAGGTAAACCAACAGCTGGAGGCAGTATGAACTGAAAATGTATACCCTAAACTGTTATCATTACCAGACCCATGTCACCTACAATTACAATGCCCCAGTTTTCCAGGTGAAAATGCATGCGACTATGCAATTTTAGAAACGAGAATTACAAATGAACCACGGAAAGTTAAAAGTATTAATAATGTCCACAGGGGAAGCCTCAACATTGTAATATACACTTTTACCTCATATTTCAAATTAGTCTTTTAAGTTAGTTTATTTCAAGATAATAATAATAATGACAGAAATAACATGTAACTGGCTATCATCCATCAACTCCCTTTTTTCAGAAGGCAAATTACCAGCAGGATTTGTAAGTACCACCTATATTTGTGTTGAGGAGGTGTGGTTCTTGTTAGTGGCACACGTTATCAAGGATGTAGAGGCTGTCGAGAAGTGTTGCAAGATTCAGTGTTTGTCATGGGATTCTAGCGGCTGAGGACTGAGGAAAGAAATGCCGCAGTTTGACCAGAGAATGAGCCTGCTCTGTTTTAAATTGAGGCCGTAGTTTGGACAGGCCAGAGATATCGGCCCAGGTGCAGGCCCTAAATCCAGACAGCTTCTTCACATTTAGATTAATGACTGTGCCTACATGTGTGGTGCAAGCCGAAAGCTCAATGTTCAACGCCTAAGCGTTCTTGCATTTGATTAACACGGGGACATGAATGTGAAGCAACGGACGCAGAAATGCTGGATCCTTTTTGTTTATTCGCTTTGCCACTTGTCGTGGACCATGGTAACGCTAGTGCTCTGATGTGGTTTGCTGCAATCTGGTGTGGTGTCTTTGCACAAATGAGGCCTAACGTAATGCCCCTCGGTGAAGTCTGGTTACTGAAGGCCACAGATCTCTGACATTACAAGCACTTGCCCTTTCATCTCAATCGGCTCGGCTTCTTACAAACTCCTATATGTTCAAGTCCAGTCTGAAGGCGACGAAGCGATGTGTGACAATCCTTAGCCGGGGGGCCCCTATAGTGAACTAATGCGGCCCGGCTAATCTGTAAGCCCTGTGATGGCCAACACTCTCCCACCGCTTTGCCACCTCGAACGTGTCGCCGACAGCATTTCAGCGGCGCTGGGTCCCTCTCAGACCCTGAGCCAGTCTGTCGGTCGCCCCATCAGTCCCAATCTGCCCACTCCGTCAGCTCCGTTTAAGGGCCTCTTTAATGCCCCTTGATTAAGGTGTCAGAGGTCACGCTGTCGTCCCGTCCCCTAATGTGAAAGGGGGTGTAAGTAAAGAGGGGAATAAGGGTGTGATAAGAAGCAGACAGGAGGGGCTAAAGCAAAGAAACCTTATCACGTGTTAGATTTATGACTATACAGCAGTGCAATTATCAGCAATACTTATGTTATCAGTCTCTTGATTAAATATGCAAGATACTAAAACTACTACTACATCCTAATACGGTGGTTCTAAAATATTATAGCGGTGGGACCCACCATCATTTTTGGACAGCAAGCCACAACCTAAATAACATTTAATATTGTTACTATTAATACAGTTTTTCACCTCTATGGGTTATTGTCGATTTTAACATTGAATAAGCCTAAACCTGGAATCATAACCAAAAAAAACTCTGCAACAGTCCTACTGAGACACTAGTTTTCAATATTTATTGGAAAATAAATAATATACTGCAAACAGCGATCCAGAATTAAATAAAATTTTATTGAATTGAGTAGAAGAAAAATCTTCCAATGACACAAGTATTTTTAAAATTAAGAAAAGAAAAACAGTGTGTACTGAAAATTAAAATTAATCGAAATTAAGATAAAATATTCTTAATTTGAGTCATTTTAAGTGATAAATAATAATATAATATAAGGCTAATATAGGCTTATATAAATAATAGGCTAATAATAATAACAAATATTTGGAAAATGTTCCCTGTTTATCTGCTTTGTCTTTGTTTATATTGTATATTGAAAATGTCAAAGATCAGTCTATTTTTTAGTATTCAGTATCTTATCTCTGTATTTTATACTTGTACATATTCACAGATATGTATTCCAGAGTACCTACAGTATATCCGGATTTCTTTCTCCTAGTCTCACACTCATTATTTTGTTATTGCTGTTTTAAGATTGTTATTTTAAGATGTCTGTCTAGTCTAAGTCTAAGAGAAAGACCCATTGAAAATGCTTTTGCGACCCACTTTTGGGTCCTGACCCACCAATTGAGAACCACTGATTTAATACATTTTCAAAGAAATACATGTAATCTACTCTATGATTACTGTAAAACTACTTACAAAGTATAGAAATAACATGAATTTACGACAGATGGAAGTTCGTATGGATCTTTAGCGCTGTGACTGTTCAAAATGTTGTTGAAGCTTAATACTTTTTTGCTTCTAAAATACTTTTCAGCACTAAAGAAAAGTTTGTACGTGATGAATATTTCGCTTTTAGTATGTTATGTTGTCAGGCCGTTGCAACCTGAGGCGGCCCATCATTCTAGCCCTCTGCAGTGACAAGCTACACTGCTGTTCACACCTCCGTTATCAGCCTCCTCTGCTTCTCTGCTATCAGAGACTTTTACAGGAGCTTCCTCTGGAGCAGAAAGAGCAACATGCATGCAGCCAGATACCGCATACCAAGTATAACCTGAAAAACCTTTTTAGGCCTCTGGATATTTATGTTCTATATTGTTTATGTTTTGTTACCACAGCCCACAATTATGTTTCTAGATTTTGTTCTTTTCTTTTCTCAAAATGTACAAGTTTGCATAGAAACAAGCTAAACTTAAAGTTATTATTCTCATTATTATCCCTGCATGAATTCCATATTTTCTTGTTTCTTTGGCTTTCTCACACGTGCGCTATGAGGTTGCCAGGCTGATGGGCCTTCTTAATGGTAGCTAGTGTACACTGTTAGAGGTTCCTGATTCCATTCAAATATAGCGTTATCTAAATTGTCCCTCATGATGGAAAGGAAGATGCTGTATCTGCCATGGCATGCAGTGGATTCTGTGAAGCAGCGTGCGCACAGTAGGAGGCGGGGTGAACACTGGGGCACTGAGCAGGCCGTCGGAGAGCTACTGTCCTATCAGTGATATATCAATGGCATGAGTGCAGAGGGAGCCCCCTGCCCTGATACCAGGTGTGAACATGAGGTCAGCCATGGCAGAGGCGGGACAGAGCCGCAGGGAGCTGGAGACGCTGCTCCTCTGACACACAGCGGCCAACATCTTTTATATCAAGACTAGTTCAATACGAAAACACCGTGCTACCATTCTTGAAGCTTGGAAATGAATTACACTAACAATAGTTCATTTCTCATTTAAGAAACATGCAAAAATATTTTAGTACTTACAACTGTGTTCCCACTAAAATGATTCAGAATTCCCGTTGTTGAAGGAGGAGCAGACTTCATATGCGTGACTTTGTCCACTTCTTCATCAATAACAAGTCCATTATTCAGTTTTCTGGAATTACTGTATGCATGACCGGCTCCGCATTGTTTATTAACCACACGCTGAAGGATGACACAGCCCTGGGTGGAGCGAGGATGAGTGGATACGTGCTTCTCCCCGGGCCGCGTTACCCTGGCCAGAGCCGTGCGTCGTTGCGGTTTACCCTTTTGCAGGCTGCTGTTGAAACTGACAGGCTAAATAATCCAAAGAGGAGAGACTTTGAGGAGTTTGGTATTGAGTAAACAGGCCGAGCTACACATCTGGACTGGCACAGAATCAAACGCAGAAAATGGGAGTTTAGGAGAAAGAGTGGCACAGCTGGTATGAAGCAAGACAAGTGTTTGAAGCCGAACATTTGGACGGCGTGGGGTGCGTTTAACCGCCGTTGTAAGCGCCGAACTATGATGAATTATATTTTATTTAGTGGTTAGTAACTGTTTGTGCGATACAGGCCCAGATGTTGTGATTGTCCGCCGCCTGTCTGAAGATCATTAGTAGATTTTAATCTGTGTTCACGAGCCAAAGCCTTGCAACATGCGCCATTGTTTGGGACCGCTCAGGACAGAGGTCAGTGGAGACACCAGGGCGCCTCGGGGACCTTTGCTTTCAGTCGGACTGCTGTGGAAGGCTCTCATCTCAATAGCGCGTGTGTACTCATAAAATGTTCCCCAGTTGCTGACATTTTGTTTAATTAGCTGGTGGTTGTTTGCTGCTTCATGTAGCCTCCTAACAATGTAGGTCAACCAAAAATGTCAACAGCCTTGATTGATATGTGAAATGGTGTCAGTCAATACAGTGCAGAATAATATGCCACAAATACATGATTAAATAATAATAATAGTGAAGCAAAAAACTAAACATGAAGCTATAAATGTGTCTAGATTCACGCTTGTTTACCATTCTTTTCCCTTTGCCTTATTATCTGACAGGATTGACTGTCCCGTTGCCTTTTTCCCTTCCTCCATTCCCTATAATGAAGACGGCTGTCTGACCTTTGGCGGGTCCTTGAAACATCACTGCCCCCTTGTGGCCCTTCATCATGCACTTGAACAGGCACTGGCCTCACTCAGTACAGGCTTTAAAGTTTATTTAGTATGTATCTTTAAAAAAAAAGAACAAAAAAAAATCATATTTCATTTCCAAACAAGTGTACATGAATTGCTGGATATTATGTGATTAAATACGAAAATGTAAACAAATTTTAAGTAACAGTTAATTCTTACAAAATAATGGTGTTCATATTACAATTCATGTTTAGTCCTTGTAAATAAAATAGTAGAAATCTGAGCAGTATGAGGTTAGGCCCCTTTTTGTGCCGGGCCACTGTTGTATGAGCTGCCGGTGTGAGTCCATGCTTAACCTTGACTCTGTTTGTGGATGTGGTTATGTGTGCATATGTGCTTTAGTGCTAAAGGTATTCAAAGGCTGTGGAGAAGCAGGAATGTGGCATTCAGAGGTCCACTTTGCAAATAAATATTTGGTGATGACAATATTGAAGATATGTTAAACATGAGGACGGTAATTTTCTAGTCAAATAAACCTGTGCTCCGTTGGTGGCGAGGGGCACATGGGCGTTAGGTTTTGACAGAAGGAGCTGCTGATTGAGACAGAGTGCAGTGTATCTGCTCTGACAGTGTTGTTTTACTCTAAATGGGACTAATTCTGTCTCTCACTTGGGACATTTGTCAGACACACTGCCTACAGAGATGTGGACAGAGTCTTTACAGTTGTTCGTCTGTATTCTGTTTCATAAAATAACAACACAATGAGCTTTTTGAACAACTAATTGTGAAAACATTGAAACATTTTTGTGATGTTAAAATGTGAGTGCTTTGAACTTTGAACAGGATCCTATAGATCTGTGCCACATTTTAGTTCATGTTCTTAATCTGTTTTATTAAAGAGGAGTTTTCTTTATATTCAGAAAGACTTTTTTTTTTTTTTCGATCATTACATTATCAAACAATACTTATCTCTTTCATCATCCAGATGTGGCTTTAAATTTCTATTTTGCTATGTTTCACATTGATATATTATTAACAAGGGGGGAAATCCTAAATACTGTGCAAATATCTAAATCCGGGATCATAGTATGGAGTTCAAAGCATATGAAAATTGCAATAATAAATCACCATCTTGAATGTTGTCTGAAGAGAATATTGGACTCCAACTCGAACTTTCATTTTTGCATATCAGGTAAAAGTTATATTTTTTCATCAAAGTTTTTCCGCCGTTGTTCTGTCATTGATAGAATTTTTATTGAACACACGTATTTTGGAGTCACAAAGTCACGCTCCTGCAGTGTGTTCCTCTTGAGGCCAGGCACCACGCTGCTACTTCTCAAAAGACACTCGGACATCTGGCTAGCACACACTCTTTATGAAACGCATTACTTCTTATTTTTACTGTGGACAATTACCTTTAGCACACATCATCTGCAACGTATATCAGGGTGTGATCGAATCTCAAGATGTCGCCCTTCTTTGTTGTTAACGGCTCCAGATCTAATCAAATGTAGTAAATGTTTTTCAGTGGGTCATACCGGGGTGAGCCATCAGACGGTGTCCCTCCCTTCACTTTATGGAGGGCTGGGTGCTCAGAAAAGATGGGTCCGTTCGGTCAAAGGTCAATATGGTACTCTTCTTATTAGCAGCGAGAGATTAGATTGTACTGCATATTCTACATGACTTTGTTTTTATTCATCTTGGTCGAAATCTCTTCATCCAGCATTTTGCACTTATTGATTTAAGTTTATCGAAACAAATAAATAATTTGTCAAAGCAACAGTAAATCTCCACGCTTACCTCAGCCTTCCATTGTATAGCCAGTATTAATCTGTATGCATGAAACCCCTTGCATCCTGACAATTTGAATTGACTACAATAATGACGTCCGTTGAATACAGACAAATTTATTGCTCAACAGGCAGCGGTTGTATTTAAATTACTAAAAATGCGGAAAAAATGTTTCCACTGAATGGAAGGAATGATGGCATACTGTGGGCACTTTACTCACAGCTTGTCTATATGTCCACCCCCCCAATCACGCCGCTGCCAACCCTTACATTATAACTGGGTGTATGCGGCTGTAATAGACTGTAATGAAGCATATTTGAAAATGTTGCGCTCATTTTACCCGAAGGCACATAAAGTAATCACGTCTGTAACACGGTCTACCCTCTTAGTGCTTTGGGCTATGACTCAACGGCAACTAAGTAAAACATTTTAAACTGTCTGAAAGTTGTTGTTTCTTGTTGAATGAGTGGCCACCTCCACTGCCCTCTCCAGATGTTTCTGCCCCGTAGCCTCCCAGACTGCGGCAGACCACAAGGGCATTGTGTGATAGAAGTGGGTTTTCTCGCCATGTCGGACTGAAGTCGGGGCTTGTTTCAGATAGTACTTTGTCCAGCTGTCCCTTTGCAACATTGTATTTAAACACCGACTCTACTTAATATTTATTCTGGTGCAGAGGTTCTAGGCCAGGGGTAGGCAAGTTGTCCTGGTGAGGGGCCGATTTTCTTCCTCGTCAAAGAACTAGGGGCCAATCCTCCAAATCCTGGCCCAAAGTAGAGCACTACTTTCTACAAATGTTAGTGTCGTGCGTCATATGTTTTGAGGGGAAATTTCCACAAGAACTCAGACAGTTTTGGTGTTTTCCATGTGTAAAGAATGGCTTGAAAATGCTTGAAGTTAGAGAATTTGTGTGTATTTTGAGTGGGTTTGGACAACTAAATACACAAATTGAGACAAAAATGTCAGTGGAAAGAAAAAAAATACTTCCATTGGCAATCTTAATTTAAAATAATCTTATCTGAGAATATTTTTTTCCAGTGTATGTGTAAGAATGTTTCTCAAAATTATCTCGGAGGGCCAAAAGATCCATTATAGAGGGCCGGATTTTGCCCCTGGGCCTGACGTTGCCTACCCCTGTTCGAGGCAAACTAAATGCGGCCTGCCTAGCTCTTCAATCCGGCCCACAAAACATGACCAAGCCAAATTTGCAATGGCTAAAACTGGCGAACAGCACCAATGATTTCACTGACAAAGAAACATAATGCATAACTGCTGCCATTTTGTTGTTGCTTTTGCTTTGTGTATTTAAGTGTTTAAGGTCTATTTGAAAATATGGTTTGAAATGGCCCCAATCACAATCAGTCCGGCCCCCTGGCAAGTTCAAAAACCTCATGTGGCATCAAAAAGTTTGCCCATACTTGTTCTAGTGTGAGCTTGATTTTGTTGTTATGCTGTGAAGGTGTTGGTGGTGTCAGAATTTATGACTTTTTGAGAAAAAGAACTTTGCACCTGAGCTTTTCTGTTAAGATTATTTATTTTCTTAGCTCTAAAATTGAATCTTTGGCAAGGTGAAAAAAAAACGCACAAAAACAGTACCAATTCCTATGGTCTCCACTGCTCACTGTTCAACTCTAGGATTAAAAAGTGACCTCTTCTTCGAAACATCTCTCTGTGTTGACAATCATGCTGCTGATACAATGTTAGAAAAGATGAGGCATTTCACAAAATCTTCTGGAAATTGTTGTCACGAAAAAGAACAACACATTTCAAGTCATGCAGAATGTGAAGGCCTCTGTGCTGCCGTTGACATCATATTGTTCACACATGGTACAATGGTCACTGAGTTGTCTGGCTGTTTTGATGTTCGTGCCCAAGCAGTAAATGAAGTGTTGCTCTTGCCATGAAGGCCTAGCTCACGCAGGTCAACTTCATGTCTTGGCTACACCGAGCAGCAGAGAATGCTATTTTGCAACACTATCTCCTATTTGATCCAACTTTGTTTCAGGGTGCTGACCTCTCTGCAATGCAAAACATGAGCCCAACACAATCCTCGTAACTTAGGTAATGCAGTGTGGACGCGTGTTGACCATCTCTAGGGCCTGGAATCAGAGATGGGTTGATTTTTTAGCTTTTGTCTGGTCTTTATTACTCAGGACCTGCGATGAAAAAGGGGCTACACCCAGACTCGAGCCCGAACTCCCAAATGAGCATCACCACCGAGATTATACTGCATTAACTCATAGGCGAACAGTAACAAAATCTTAGCTTTCACGTCACATTTCCCCGAGCTTCCGAAGGGGATTAACTTGAAAAGATTGTCTACTGAAATTGTATACTGTCTCCAAATGTTCAATATGAAAATGTCAAGGGTTACTTCGAGTGGAAAGCTATAGTTGTATCCGTTGAACTCTCAGCACACAGTCAAAGGAATGAGTAGGAATGAAGAAGTAGCATGCATGTATTTGCTGATTTTCTTCCGTGTCCAACAGCAGGAGGTAGTTTTAAATGGCTTGAATTATAGTGAATGTTTTTTACAGTAGTTTTGAACCTGGCTAGCTAACTGAAGGACGTTACCTCAACAAGGCCCATAGTTGCTGGAACATGCTCAATCTACCTATAGCCAGACACAGTAAATGTTACAATAATGTCTAGTAGTAAACAGTTACAGTATATGTAAATCATTAGTATGTATATTTTACTGTATACATTTTACTTCAGAACATCTCGATATATACCACATTTTAAGTGATTCTGTTAAACTACATTTAATATTTTTTATGTTTATACTATGGTAACTGTCAAAATGCAGATTTAGTTAATTCCTGGGCCAATCCACATGAAACAAAAACTGTGACAAAGTTCAATGTCAGCATACTGTATAATATGAACTAGAGTCTAATTATTTTCTCATAAAGGTGTCCAAAAATGGTGACAATAATATCAAAAACATGTGCGTGATGTTGGCCAGTAGAAAGGACTATCAGCCTTAACAATAATGTGGCAGGTTTATGAATCCAGTAAGAAAAAGAAGAGATCAAATAGCACAACTGATGGCGCTCACCAATTTATTTATTCACCAGAGTGACGTTTCGGGCTAGTCGCCCTTCTTCAGACTGGCCCGAAACGTCACTCTGGTGAATAAATAAATTGGTGAGCGCTATCAGTTGTGCTATTTGATCTCTTCTTTTTCTTACTAGTACTACCTTTTCTAATCTAGCACACTGATTTAGATTTCTTGGATGTGTGTGTTGCTTTCTAAAGGTTTATGAATCCAATCACTATCAAATAATGATCAAGTACAACATTTGTCTATTTTCTTTTTGGAAATTTCTTTCAAAAACTCTCTCTCCCATTGAGTTGTGTTGGGACCTGCTCCAGTTGAAATAGAATTTTATAACGTGAATGCAACCTATTCTCTGTATTTCTATTGACTGCTACAGTTTCTTTGTAATATTTAGTTGCTCCTATTATTTCATTGGTTCCTTGAGCCACTTTTCCCTGTCTCCATCTGCTGAATCGTTCGTCGCTCGTCCTGAAATCGTTTCGCAGGGTTGTAGGTCACTGCAGGATCGGCAGGAGTCACACTATACACCCAGGACATGGTCCCGGTGTCGAAAGCTGGAGTTCATTCGGCACCACTTCACATTCCTCGACCTTTATTCAACTGTTGCAAAAGGCACTGGGCCTGCAGACGGCCGGTGAGTAATCGCTTGGAAACTGCACTCACGGAGGAGAAATACTTATGCGCCCCTGAGGATCTGCGTGGATGGATTAGTGATTGAATTGAACGAGCTGGTTTCTGAAGCCTGTCTCTCACTCTCTCACTCTTTCTCTGTGCTGGCAAGAAGTTGTATACAAGTTGGTTAAGTTAATACAGTATGTGCAATAATTATGATGTCATGGTTCAAATTACGAAATAATATTGCAATTTTAACATTATTCACTATAATTACAAACTAGTGATCTACAAATGCACCTAAATAACAGCTGATTTCCATGCGCTTGCACAGTTTGGCTTTTGTTTTTCCCGAATAACAAACCCAGGACTCTTCCGTTGGGAACGTTATGCAATTATCCTGGAAAATCATCTTTTACCTCGACTTGGACATGTGAAGACGGATAAGATTTTCTCTCTGCACATTGGATTATTTAACTTATCGCTGACTTCATGTGTTTTGAGTGGATTTGTCATTGGACTGTTTCTTTACAGTCTTTACTGATGAGTGCGCACCGTTTGGACGTGAAGACGTGACAGCGGTTTACCTTGGGTCCTAAAATTCTTACAATTAAGCTACCAAGACCTTTTATACCTACAGTAATTATAAAACCGGTCAATCTTCATATCTTCTAATTGTGAAAAAGTGATGATGTTGGTGTTGTGCCTCTCATGCCACATTAAAACCACCTTGAATAAGTCTTTTGTCTCTCAAAATTTCTTATTATTATAATGATGATTCAATATAAAGTGTTTTATACTGTGCAATGACATCAAAGATTTCCAAAAATATAACTATAATAATGGCTTACACCCACCTCTTTACCAAGTTTCTCAAAACGCTCCACTGTAGACATTATTCATTCATGCCATACTCAGTGGTGACAGAAGCGAGGCTGCCATTCTGCGCCATCGGCCCCTCCAACCACCACCAACCATTCGCTCTCTCACTCTCATTCATTCTGACCTATTGTACATGTTTTTTGGTAATAGGGGAAACCTATACGCAGACACAGGGAGAGCATACAATCTCCACACAGAAAGGCCTTGTCCTGCTCGGGGATCGAACCCTGGACCTTGTTACTTGTGAAGCACGAGCGCTAACCGCTGTGCCACCGTGCCTTTTTCATATCGTAGGCAAAATTTGCTGTTTGTGTGATGTGTAATTTTAAGCTTTTCTTTGAAACCCTACTTTCATGTTGCTGACCGTAGCAAAGTTAAACAATGGTCATAAACTGGACAAAAAGCGTTGATATCTCCGCCTCCCTGTGGATGTGAGGCATATTCAAACAGAAGGGGGGGCTTGTACCTCGCTGGATAAAGGTTGATAATAATGTTGTACTAATGGAGAGTCTTTGAAGTCGGATGTTGTTGTTTCAGTGGGGCTCAGTGCCTGGACGCAGCCCCCTCCACAGCTGTGCTCTGGTGTGGGGGCTGCCTGGACAAGTGCACCGTCAGAGACTAAAGATGGTCTGTAGACATACACTCTGATCAGAGCACTTCTACATCATAGCCATGTCTGTATTATTACACTAGTCAACCCTAAGCCCTATAACCCGTTTATTTTACTGATGAGTTTTAGATAACCATCTATTTTTGTAGTTTCATTGGAGACTGATTATTACTGTTTTACTTGGAGTGTACTTTTATAAAATGAATTCAAAAATGACTTTCCCTGATTCCCATATTTATCCACCTACAACACAAATAGATGAACTGTAGTATATCATATAATACAATAGGATTTGAAACAAATAATCCCTTACACACTGTTTACAAAAGCCATTTTGGTTTACTTTGAAATGTACTTTTTATGTACTTATTCACACATCCACAGCAACCTCAAAAGGTTATGGTTCAAACACAAATGAATAGTTACGTATTGAGTTGTGATGGATCTATCATAATATGGGGCAGGTTGGTCTCGCACAATGTCAAATTCATGGTCAGAATTCAAATAGTGTCACGTTTTCCTTTTCGAGTTATATGATAAATTGTATTAAGTTGATACTTTCTTCATTAGTGCACGTGCAGGTGCCGCTGCCTAGTGTTTTAGTAATCGGCAGCTCCCATCTCTAGTGTAGACAAAACAGGGGAGATGAAAGAGAAATGGCCTAAACTTTCTTTGAAATGTTGCCTTTCAGAGGCATGGCCTTGTGTTAGAAGGACTTTAAGTGGTTCACTTTCACATTATTCAGGTTATTTGAAGAAACTTTTAGCTGCATGGATTAAAGAGCTGCATGAGATGAGAAAAACATAGCTATATTTGATAACTGTTTTCATTATTGCAATGTTTTTGGCAGTATTTTATTTTATTTCAAAATTGTAAGCAACTTATTTTTAATGCATTTGTAGTAGCACAGTGGTTAATGTTCATGCTTCACAGCTAACAGTCTCGGGTTTGATTCCCAGGCCGGGCGAGGCCTTGCTGTGTGGAGTTTGCAAATTCACCCCGTGTCTGCGTAGTTTTCCCCCTTGTGCTCCAGTTTTCCCTTATACTAAAAACATGTACAATAGATCAGGGTGAATGAGAGTGAGTTTGTGAGTGAATGTGGGACACATTTCCAAATTAGCATGTATTTTAATCTAATCCTTAGGTTGTGTAAATCTTAATCAGATGGAAGACCTCATTGGTTTTTCAGACCACGGCACATTGCGACTTCTTCCGATACTTCTGATAATACAAATTGGTGAAATGTTGTGCACCCCTAATGAATTACACATGCATACCCCCCGCCACCCTTTTTTGTGGTGTCAACACAGCTCCTTCAACATTTTGTTAATTTCTCTTCTATATCTCCCATTCTCTCCTCTCAATTTCCATGCGCCGCTGGGCAGTTGTCTTCATTAACCCTGAATGTAATTATTTTTGTTTTAGTCTCATATTGCTGACATTTCAACTCAGGGCCTCCTCAATCAGGATTAACCCAAACCGCAAGAAATCACACTTCAGAGCCTTCTCTTACAGCAGCGCTTGTTGCGTCCAATTTCAGTCAAATTAAAGGTTTATTTTGTTTGGCTATTTTTTTAGCTCTCGCCCTGTGCTGTGAGAAAACAAACTAGCCTGCGAGCCTTTGATTTGCTGGCGACGTTCTGAATGCCCCCCGCTCGCTCTCTCCATAGGCACAAAGCCGCTCTCTGTGCTGGCAGCGGGACTCGGGCTGATGATCACACAGGTGGTAGCAAGAGGGCCCAGCTATTACCGACACATCTGACATGCACATTGGCCATTACTTATGTGTTAACGCTGAATTCACTCGTTACCTCATGTTTGTGGTACGGCCCAGAAAACAGCCGCATGCTAATACCCAGATGAGGATGATAGAGTCATAGTAATAGTTAGGAAACTGTATGGGCTGTATGTAACTTTGGCAGACACGTTTTTATTCATGCAGGCGTTTGTTTGGGAGGCTAACGTAGTAATTACACCTTGTTTTTATTATAAGTTTATTTGATAAGGACATAACAAAAAGCATTGTTACAAAAGCCGATGCCATGTCCATAAGCCATATAGCTAACAGCTAATGTGCAGACCTGGTCCCCATAATTACTATTGCAACAACACATCATCAGTAGGGTAAAACTAACTTGTCTCACGATGGTCTAACCCAGCTCACGTTCCCTATTAGTGGGTGAACAATCCAACGCTTGGTGAATTCTGCTTCACAATGACAGGAAGAGCCGACATCAAAGGATCAAATCGCGACGTCACTATGAACGCCTGGCCGCCACAAGCCAGTTATCCCTTGTTGAACACTGCTGCGGGACTCTTGTCTGCCTGAGGCCATCTCCCAGTTTAATGGCCTCTGCAACTCTCGCTGGACATAGCCATTAGACTCTGGTCAACCAAAAATTCACCACTGGCCCATCCGTCCATATGGGTGGATCCCTCGCCAAGATGGTTCCTATTTTTCTCCCATGTGGTTTTAAGGGTTGTTTCTCACCGTGGAGGAGGGTCTAAGGATGTGGGATACTCTAAGCTTGTTATGTCCGATTTACTTATTTACAGGACATTACATCTGGTTGTGACATTTCATTCGTGTGTGACTTATTTTGATCATTCTTGATGTCTGATATTGATTTGTTTTTGCCCAAACCGACCTTTGAGATGACTCCTGTTGTGATATTGGGCGTTACAAAGATAAATTGATTGATTGATTGAAATTGATCTCTGTAATAACTTTTCTGACACCTCACTTTAAACCCAAAAAGTACGAAGGACTTGTATTTGCAGTCTGTGTATTGAGTTGAGAAAAGAATAGAATTTAAGTCTACAAGTTCCCTTTAACCACTTGGGCCACATTCTGTGGGTTGAGAGCTACTGGAATTGAAGGTAACCCACAGAGGTTTCCATCGCAAAGCTTTTAACACTTTTCATTGTTGTATATGTGTTCACCGAGGTGTTGTGTATTAGCACTGTCGCCTGATTGTTGACCCAGCAGCTTCATTTAATCATATCAACTAAGCTCCATAATTGATTTCATAAAACCACTGCTACTGCCAAATAAAAATGTTTCCCTGGCTTTAATATCCATTTAATGTAAATAGAAGCTAGAGGGAGGCCGACGTTTCAGTTTGGCTTGTTTAGCATTTCCATCAGCTAACATAAATGAAGTAGATTTAAAGTAGCAGTCTACTGTATACATACGTCCTAAAAGCCTGCGCTCCCTCCCTCTGAGCCCTTGAGGTCCACAGGAACCTTCAAGCCGTCTTCCTGCTTCAGGGGCACTTAGCCTCAGCACAGTAGTAACAAACTCTCATCACTCTGAGTCAGGCCTGTGTGTGTGGCGGCCCGCTCCTGCGACTGTAGTAGCGACTGCAGTAGTCCTAGAGCCAGCAGCAGTAGTAAAATCTCATCATGTTTGAGTGGTCCTCTGGGGGTCCGGACTCCTCTCGCTGTGTGTGGTTTGACCCTGCGCAGCCCCCCCCCCCCCAGCCCCCACATGCCCACTTAGATAAACAGGCAGTAAACACAGTCGGACCGAGCAGCACTCTGCGCTCCTCGCTGAATATACAACATCAGCAGATGAAAGAGCTGCTTCCCGACACTAATAGTCACCAGGGACCCGCTCCCACCAACTCCACTGACTCATAATTAAAAGTTCAGCTTCCAAGGTACACTGCTAATAAAAGTTACCCCGCTGACTGTGTGGGATACACTTTTTGTCTGTATGACGCACCCGTATTATGCATAGAACTCCTTATATAATCTAACATGCACAATGGTTTACCACATCTTACTTTTCAATAAAATAAAATGATGGTTTGATCCCATTTTCTGGCTATGCATGTGTGACCTCTCCCGGCCCTGACTACTCTTCTTAATTTACGCAATAGATCCAATGTTTATTCACATTTCTTTGGTTGTAATATCAGATTACTTGTAAAATGACACATACATTTCGTCAAAATAAAGATGATGGTACAAGTATGAGGCATATTATCTGAAAGTACAGTGTTGCCAAAGATGGTCTTAGACGCAACAAACTCCCCAAAACCCAACCGCTTCCTTTGTGTACTTAAGTCTAGACCGTGGGATTACAACTGTGGACAAACACGTAATCGGGGTTTACCTTTAAAGGCAGTGGGATGGATTGTGGTTTGCTGGTCGTTTTTATTGACTCGGTACAATCAGTGCTCCCCTTTCCTGTGTGCAAGCTTGTAGCTTATATTATCTCAGCATTTCCTGTACAATACATCTTCATATGAGTAAGTAGACAGTAGGAGGCAGCCCCGTGAAGCTTGAATGTCTTTAGATACGCTCGGTGTCCTGATCATAACTCTGAGATTAGCGTTCCTCTGACAGCGGTTTTTCCTGCGCTCACCTTCAAAGACTTCCTCCTCCTCGTCTGCTCTTCCTCCCGTCAACATATATCTGTGCTGCCCTCCCTCACTCACAACCTTAACTTTTGATCCCTCCTATTTGTACTACACTTTTCCTACATCTTAGTCCTTTAAATTTCACGTCTCATTGCCTTTGTCCTTGTCTGAACAAAATGGTAATTGTTAATGATTCATTCTTTTTTGGGCAAAATTTCAATGAAGTGGTTTTGTCGGATAATACAGTCAGTGCTTCCCATTAATAGAGGAGATTATAGTCCAAAAGAGTAATAGTCTAGATGAGGCTATAGTCGAAATAAACACAAGTTTAACAATATGTTGGTATTATACATTTATCTTCCATAATTCTAAGCATATTGTTCTAAAATTGACTGATCAACAATACAAGGATGCAATAAGAGACAATTCAGCTCCAAATCGTAACTGACTAAATGTCCAGCCGTGTGCGCAACTCTGATAGTCTGTACCTTAGATCTCTGCAAAAATCTATCCAAAACAGAAATAATTGCATTGATGAACTTTTCCATTTTCAAAGCACTCAGACTTCTGATTACTCTGTTTGAGCCTTTTATTAATTGCTCCAAAACACAAATAAAATGATAAATTAAGCGTATACTGTATATCACCTCTAGATATTAATAATAATGAGCATAATGCTCTCCACTTACAGTTGTGCTCTTAAGTTTACATACACTATGAGAATTGTAGATTTTTTGGCCATTTTTCAGAGAACATGAATTATAACACTAAGAGATATTTGTCACTCCTGGTTAGTGGTTGTGTGAAGCCATTATTGTCAAAGAACTGAGTTTACTCTTTTCAAATCATAATGGCAACAGAAACTACTAAATGGCCCTGATCAAAGGTTTACATGATCAGCAACAAGTGCCTGGAAAATTGTTCAGGTGCAAAGAAAAAAACACAAATAACTTCAGCTGAATTACAGGACTGTCTGAAAAAGTTGGGTTTGTTTCAAGATGTACAATATGTAAACTTTTGATCTGGAGCATGAGTGAGAGGTTTTGTGTTTTCATATTCTCTGAAAAATGGCCAAAAACATTCAAACATTCTGCCTGGGTATGTAAACTTATGAGCACAAATGTACAGTTTCAAGTTCCCCAAGTGCTTCATGTTGCCTTGTTCGTTCACTCCTACTACCTGATATCCTGTTTTGCTGAAAACCCAACTACTTAAGTAAAGGATGATGGCGATGCCTCCACGCACTACTGTCGCCATAGCTGCCCTGGGGGTAGACTGACTGAAGGGAGAAGAAAGTATCCCGGCAAAGGTCATAATGATCATATGCCCTGGCTGGAGCTGGGATCGAAATGATAACCTTTTTTAACCACTCTACCGCCTGTGCTACCTTTGTCAGAAAACAGACTTTATTTGTTTCTCTTTTGCACTTGACTCTTTTCCATTTGCGGTGCATTTGTCATCACTGTTTTTGAAGCACGGTTTTAAGTGAGACGACTGCTGCAGGTGTGTGTGTGTTTTTTTTCCATACATTTTGCAGCAAAAAGGTCAAACCACATTTAGTCCTGATGAGCGTAAACACATTGGCCGTATCATTATTGAGCGTGCGGACAGAAGAGACACCCTCCCAGTCTTTACTGTGCAGCCACTCACAACACGGCTTCATTCATTCAACAGAGGGCTAATAACAGGCTGGCGATGAGGGGATTTCTACTGAAGTGTTTGGAAGCCACGTCCTAATTTGTAACCTGTTTTTACTTACTATTGAGCCCTGGGGCAAGATCTGAGGATGGTCCCTCTGTGTGTCTATCTTTATCTCAATATCATCTGTAGAAATACAACAAATTATCCTATTTTACCCACAGTGCATTATTTGTAGTAACTGGTGATAATAATGCTTTGAAATTGTACAAAAACACCCTTACCCCTCTTCTTTCAATGGATGTAAGAGCATAGTAGCGTTTAGTTTCACAGATCACAACTGGGTCACAGCTTTTTCAAATGTTGCCGTTTTAAAACACAAACTGCTGTGCGCCTTACCTTTGCTTTCGCTGCAACACGATATGTTTGAGGACTCGCGGCCTCGAATCATTGTATTTCCATGCTCGACAGGTTTTACGTTTAATTGTTCATTTGTACTTCCCTCTCCGTTGAGCTCATCCCTCCAAGCGTTGACTCTGCAGTGACCCCCTTCCTGGTTCAACAAACCCCAGCCAATCAGTACCAGCGTTTCACCATATTGTATAGCCCTTATGTACTCCTCTATGGCTCGGTTTCTGCGATGCTGCTAAAATAGCTCATCCTGAAACCATTAGACCAAATTGCTAAATGGTTCAAATGTGCAACCACTTAAGGCTATGTCTTTAAGAGGAGTAATCTTCAATCTACTGTGGCAAGCAAGAAGAGCATGAGGTGGATAGTGGGAGCAGCAGCTGAGCAGGCCCCTGAGACCAGGATGGAGAAGAATGCAGCGAAACAGAAGGATGTTAAGAAATATCGTCCATTTCATAAGCAGCGCCTTTGTTTAACTTTGCCTTTTTTTCGCGGCCAAATGATGTATTTATGATTGTGCTGCCGGTTTCAGGAGGCTGTGAAGGATCACGTTCATGGGAACATCAGACCCAGCAGTAGTTATGGAGGTTAATGGGAAGATTAAAAAACACATTTGCTCATGCTTATCCAGCGCACGCCCCATATTTAAACAGTCATTACTGAAGATTGCGAAGGATTTATGAGGAAGTGGATTTATTGCATAAGCACATTCAGGGCAATTGATCTAGGGTTGTCTCCATTCATACGCTAAATATATTATACGTATCTTTTCAAATCAACAATGTGTCTGACAACTTGTTGAAATCATTTCCATGAATTTAGTCTGATCTTGGGCTTCTTAGAGAATAGTTCATAATTAATTAGTTGGTGCTTTTTAAGCTTATTTCTGTAACTCTTGTTGGCAGGAACACATTTTGATGACTTGACTTGGAAATGATTTTGTGCTCTATTTGTCAATCTACCGGTGAGTGTGTTTACATGTGCTAGAGTTTCCCGGTTTTTATAGGGAAGTTTTAATATCCCGGTTATGGCAGTTTTAGGGATATGGTGTTTATATGTCACTGGGAAATTGGGAAGCTATTCTCTGTTCATATGAATAAATCATGTCTCTCTGTCTTCTTGTATTGAGGCTACAACTGCACAGGCACATACATTATATATGAGCAAAATACTGTCATCTACATGATTTAGAGAAATAAGAATGGTCAGCGTTATTGGCATTATTAGCCAAACCACTAAACTTTTGGTGTGCTCATCTTCTCTTCGACTCAGCCTGAAGTCGATGGCCCAGGATTTCATCCATAAGTTTGAACAAATTAAGTTTGGATGGACTATCGCCACTTATCTTCATCATGCCTCGTTTTCCACCTTGAGTGCTCCCCTTTGACAGTGCGTGTAGGAAAACCAGAAGCGACAGTTTGACATAAATCAGCATTGCGACGCTTCTTTCTATCTAAAATGTTGACAACTTTTAGTTTAATTTAGGGACAATATAAAACATGCAGTCTCCTCTGTACTCCAGAGATCATTTTGTACTTGGTGCCGCCACAGTGCTCCGCCATGTTTGTTTACAATGAACAGCACATGCGCAAGAAAATTAAAATTCTCAAAACCGGGTAAAGCGTGTACATGCCGGGGGTATTGCTGGGAAATCCCATCCAGAGTATCCAGGTTTCTCATAACCGGGAAACTTGTATTTTCGGATTATTGTTATAATTGGGAAACTGCATTTACAAGATCAGGGACAAAACTGGAATATTAAACCTTGAAACTTTAGTGCATGTGAACACACTCTGTGAACTGCTTCACACTCTGGGAAGATATGCTCATCAAACTATGGAGCAACGTTTTGGTTGTTGCTTGAGGACATGAAAAGTTAGACTTGGCAACGAGACAAGGTTCACCTATTTTAGCCTGTTACTTATTTGTCACCTTGAAAGGTGGATAAATGAAACACAAAATGTAGCTTTGAGAAACTTTTCACCCCATTAACAGCATAATTGTAGACCAGCACAGTAAATGTAGTGACAGATAGCAGCAGGCACGTTGCATATAGCCATCGAGACAGTGAATTCCTCAGTGCAGTATTTCCAATCTCAGGGGTGCCCTCTGATCTCTGTATAAGCACTTTGATCTGTCATTGAGATCATTACTGAGTCTACTGAATTGACAAAAGGCCAAGCTGAAAGACAGAGCGTAATTAAAGACAGTCTGTTGTCCTGGGTTGTCCTGTAAGCCCCGCACAAAACCCAGTGTTGGAAAAAGACGAACAAGACGTGTGGAGCTGGAGGAATCGCACATGCACCATCTGTTTGTTGCAAAATACAGCTGCACCGTGAGACCGGTCAGTGTTTGGACGGACACCAGGTACTGCTGTCCATGTAAAAAGAAGATAAATCAGTATTTTAACCACTGTCATCTAATATTTTCATTTGGTGAGTGTTTCTCAGACTTTAGGAGATCTTTTTCTACCCCAAATTCCCATGATTTTGTTGCATAACTTTCTCCAGACATTTTTTCTCTTTGCATGTTTGAGTAATGCTGTTTTCATTTCATTTCTACATGTTACAGTGTAATGTATGTGAGAATGTAATGTATATTGTATAGAAGAAATACTTGGAGCAAACCCCGAGTTAACGACAGACATTACTCCCTCTGCCCTATGACAAACTGAGCACTTGACTTGAACTGCGGAGAAAGCCCATGAGCCAGCTGAATGATAGCGCGATAAGAAGTTTTCAAGGTAACTGCGCGAAAGTGAAGTTTTCTGTGGGAAAGCGGCAGCAGAAGCAGAAGTCTGTTTATTTTATTGAGCACAGAAGTGTCTCTCGTGTTCCCCTAACGCTACAGCCGGGCTCAGTCAGAGTTCACACAGTGCACTGTTTGCCCATGATGGATATGGTAATGATGCATTAATGCAATCAGAGCTACGTCTGTTTTGTCTCTCATTAAGAAGGCTAGCTATCTTGTTGACAACGGCCAGGTCAAGATTGGTCGGGACTTTGAGAGTTTTCCGGCGGTGAGATTCAAAATGAAGGAGATGGCGATGGAGTCTATTTTTGTAAGTGAATGTTGGAAAGTGTGTTCAAATGAAAGTACTGGGAGACACAGAACAGCTGGACGACTGTGAATAAGATCCCCGAACCATAATGGCCAAGTTGAGGTTTGTCTTCTAACTGCTATGGGAATTTAACACAATAGATCAGCACACGGCACATTAGGCTGACTATGATGTAACTTGGTACCATCTGTCTGCTAAGAATACCTTTGCCTCAAACCAATCATATAACCTACGACTGGTGTTGGCTGTATGTGCTTAAAGGATTTCCTTTGATGAAATGTAGAAATTACAACTGTAACATTTCAAAAGAACATGAAAATACTCACAAAATAAACTCACCTAAACTGCAATGGCTTATTCAGATCTCAGGTCTCATAGTTGAAATGTGTGTGATCAATTTAACGATCTTGATGCATGTGGTTTATGTAATATTATGTAATTTACTGTATGTCAGCATTGAAAAGAAAAAAAAGTCACGTGGAATCACTCCATAATTTCCCTCGTTTGAAAGTTGTATTGGCCTCCAAAAGACACATTTCTAGAAGCAGTTTACTTGTGTTTTGACAGTGTGTACTGTCCTTATTCGTGTTTACATTAAGCACACCTCCCTGTATATGAGTGCACAAGCAAATATCTCTTGGCCGCATGTTTAGCTTCGCCTGAGAAGGTCTATGTGTACATGGACATAAACATACTGTATGTAATTGTTTTTCTAAGCTTTGGCACAAATGGTAAAGTACACATATGCTCACAAAGTCTTGTAGTGCTTATCCAGCCCCTTCTGATACGCGGCTCAAGGGATTTTGCATATATGGAGATTTAGTCAGCTATGCATTAATCAAACTGACATATGGAGTCTTTCCAAACGCATTTACTTATCAACTAGATTAGAAGCAAAACAAAAAAAAAAAACTCATTCATTTTTTACATAATGAGGCAACGGGTTGTTGTTTCAATGTGCTTTCCCCCCAGAATTGTACTTTTCTTTTTCTTTCTCTATTTGTGACTCCCTTATGGATTATTTCCTTTCCATCTCTCTTCCTGCCTGTTGCAGTGACTGTACCCACAGCCAAAGTGAATGAACCTTTACGATGTGCGTCCAGGCTGTCAGCTGCGAGCTACTGCATACACACAAACTGCAATACCAGAGGCCAGGCGAGAGGATTGTTTAGGCCCAGAGAGAGAGCGGGCCATGGAGAGAGAGGGAGAGAGAGCAGGCTTTCCGTAGGCCAGGGTCTGTTTCCAGTCAGAGCTGCCCGTGTCCTTCCTGAGCCCTGGAGCTCCTGTGGCGGCACTGCCCCGGGACAGTGGGTCACAGCAGCTTACATCTGTTCACTGTCCCAGCACGAGTGCAAACGAACACAAATAGAAACACTTCCTTATATTTCAGCCTGGTATTATACATGTACTGCACACCCTGTTCCCTTTATACACCCGTGCAGCTGAAGCCCTCTCCCACACCAACAGCAGAACACCTGTCGGGCTGCGTGGCTTGCTCCAGGACACCTTCAAGTCATGAGCTCATCGGAAAAGCAATTAAAGTCAGCGTAGGCCCTGCACGCTGGCGTAATGTTTTGTTTTGCTACTTGGCTTCGAAATTAACCAAACCTGTCACAAGTCATCTGGCTGACGCGGGCTGGGCTATATTTATTTATTTTCTGTTTCTGTTGGTCCCGCTGCAACTCCATGGCCAACAATGAAGTGATTCTGAGGGGGGCGATTAGTTGGCTATAACATCTGCCCACCTGGGGGGTAGACAGTGCACACCCCATTCCTCTCCAAGCCTGTCCTTGGCTCTGATTGTCGGGTCAGGGCCTTGCAGTTGAAGGTGGTGCCCTTTATAACCCCAATCAGGGCTTTTGGTCTTTCAGTGGGGGTTCTGAACTCGCACTGACCTAAACGCTCCAAGTTTATTAAATTACGCGCTTGAGTTAACGGAACAAAAGCAGGTTTTACATTCAAATATGTATTGGGCAGATAAAAGACATTTCACAGACAAAGGTGCACTCCTATATTAAACACTGGGGTCTGCCTGTTGAAATGAGAGTAATGACCAAATGCTGGAAAGGTCAAAAGGTTAAAGATAATCCGTCACGCTGGTGCGTGTTCAGCCATAGCCCCAGGCCTCACACAAACCCCAGAGGATCCAATGTATTTTTGATAACTTATCCCCTCTGTGTCTGCCTGTGGTTAATTTACAGAGGGCACTAGTAACAACATAATCATAAACCTCTGTGAGCTGTAGTGTGCAATATCACAGATTGACTAGCTATGTTCATGAACTTTCACTATAGTTAACTGCGACCAGAAACACCACCTGAATGAAGAGCGTGGCCTATAGGATCAAGGTGCCACTCCTCAAATTGGTAAGATATGTTTTTGACCTTGGATTTGAGGGTCTGTTATGTTGCTATACATGTTTCTCTGTTCCACTTGTGTAATGATTTCTGCATCAGAAATGTGCATTCTAAATACAGTATGTGCCACCAAGTCTTTATGTAAATATAATTACTGTATTAATAGGGCCTCTTTGAGCTAGGTACATGTCTTCCTAAATTCCTGCACCTTCTGCGGTTGCATGTATTTTCACAGTCAGGGCCACTGGGCAGTCTCGCCGTGTTTACTCGAGGAATCATTTAGGAAGTAAGAAAAACACCTCTGTTATCATTGTCATCACATGCCGTAATTACACAAACGCCGCCAGTTCGAGCAGAGAAAACAGTCCGCCACTGCCGAGGTCGTCCTGTAGTCATGCCAAGCCGGTTCACGGTGCTGCCTGCTTCAAAGGAGGTGTCACTCTTAAGCGCTTATGTCAACAGCGCCATGAAACGGGAACACACAGAGTGGATGGTAAAGCCTTGGTCTTCAAAGGCTCTAAAGGCAGGTCAACACATACTTTGTTTCTGTGTCAGTGTCAAAACAGCAGACAGGAGGAAGGGAGGAAAAAAGTGTGTTTGTACTGTTAATCTCAGAAAAAGAGCTTTTTGAATGTGATTTGATGCATCAGTTTGTCACGGCTGTCAGTGGCAGAAGTCAAACACATGTGACAGGCAGATTTAGGATGGCGTTCCCTAAAACAACACGGCTTTGAATGCTTGAACAGCCCCATTTACAAGTTCTTCATACAATCTGCTAAACCAACACATGGCTTTCTTTACGTCGTCACCTGTGTGTTTACTTTTTTACTAACAATTGCTACTTGTTTTCATGCATGTAACCTACAATTTAGCTTCAACTTTGTTTTGTCTGCGGATGCTATGATACTTACTAGGGCAGGCAAAGAATACAATTTAGTGGCTCCAGTTTTGCTCTTCTTGATTTTTATCAGTCATTTTATGTTAGAATAAAAGTAAAAAAAATTCCACAATCACAACTCAATATCCATCTATAATCTCTAATTGATATCCCCTTTTTCCCACTTCAGCAGCGCAAAAACTACGGCTCCGAAACTACTTCATGATCACTCGCTAATTTCACCAACGAATATAATAAGATTTACAGTGCTATGAGTCATTTGTGTTGAATGCGTTTGCTGTGTCATGCTTAATGCGTCTCATAACCACATTTCAGGGTCAGTTTATTGAACACATCTTCACTCCTCAGCCCATTCCCAGTCATTTTGGTTCTGTATTGCTCACACTGTTTGGGGCGGAAACCACTTGAAGTCTTGCTCCAGTGCTCCAGCCCCAGCCGAAGCTTATTAAGCAGCCGCACTGTGGTGCAGGAGTTCAAGCCACAAGACTGAGGTTATGATTCGCTGTCAGAGAACAGGGGCGTCTGATGGAGCAGGGTGGAGATGGATGCAGAGGTACATTCAAACAGACTGAGGGGAGCACTGGAGGACATGGAGGGCCACAGGAGTGCACCTTAGTTCACAGTTGTATGGTTCTATAAACAGTGAACAGTTTTCTGGAGTAGATGTTTGCCTCTACCACTCAAATAATGAGTTTTTCTTTAGTTATCAACTTTCACTTATGATATGCATATTCTTTTTTTCATACAATTAGTACAATTAATACATTGAATAAACCAGAAAATAACGTATTTATTACACCACAATAGATTGTATTTGCCATTTTACATGGTTGTACTATGGTGGCTTCAAATTATCAAATACTTCCTTCAAGATTTCTTATGGATTTGTGCAACTGTGCGTCCCACTAATTACTCAGATGTAAAAGGTGGAAAATGAATGTAGATTTTGCTAGATGGTGTAGATTTTAGGTTACAGCCGGCAGTTCCATGTGCAGGTAACAAGAAGGTAATCACACATGTAAGTACAGGTAAAATTACACATTAACGGTGTACCAAAGGTGTACAAGGTGTAACAAAGATGTACCCAATAACTAATGTGCAAGTACATTTAACTAATGTGCAGCTACACATGATTGTGAGCTGTAATCTAAAGTGAGAAGCTATTACCTGTAACTACAAGGTGTAATTCCTTTCTTGTAGGCTGTAATCTAAAGTGAGAAGCTATTACCTGTAAGGTGTAATTGCTTTCTTGTTACCTGTCCCTACACATGGAACTGCGGGCTGTAATCTAAAGTGAGAAGCTATTACCTGTGAGGTGTAATTACTTTCTTGTTACCTGTACCTACACATGGAACTGCGGGCTGTAATCTAAATTGAGAAGCTATTACCTGTAAGGTGTAATTGCTTTCTTGTTACCTGTACCTACACATGGAACTGCGGGCTGTAATCTAAATTGAGAAGCTATTATCTGTAACTTCAAGGTGTAATTGCTTTCTTGTTACCTGTACCTACACATGGAACTGCGGGCTGTAATCTAAAGTGAGAAGCTATTACCTGTAAGGTGTAATTGCTTTCTTGTTACCTGTACCTACACATGGAACTGCGGGCTGTAATCTAAATTGAGAAGCTATTACCTGTAAGGTGTAATTGCTTTCTTGTTACCTGTACCTACACATGGAACTGCGGGCTGTAATCTAAATTGAGAAGCTATTACCTGTAAGGTGTAATTACTTTCTTGTTACCTGTACCTACACATGGAACTGCGGCCTGTAATCTAAAGTGAGAAGCTATTATCTGTAACTTCAAGGTGTAATTACTTTCTTGTTTCCTGTACCTACACATGCAACTGCGGGCTGTAATCTAAAGTGTTACCCAGATTTGACTTGAAATAGTCCCACTGTCCAAGGGTTTATCTTGCACTAAAATGTGCCTGTGAATTCTGCTTAAAATGTGAGAAAACTAAAACTTTGAGAAAGAAAGACTACAAGCAATCGGTCTAACTCTGTGGACAAAACACATACATTCACGCATTGACACGCGGCCCTGCTTTGCCTGAGGACTTGAAACCAAAGCCAGGGGTCGAGTCCAAAGCTGCATTAAAGTGCTCAAAGTCCTTGTAGAGCTGAAACATCCTCCTGTCGTCATGCTGGGACGCTCCACGGCACGCCAGAGCCTCTGGACTAATCCTAACAGCATGGGACTCATTATTGATAGGATCCTAATGCATTACCTCAGGGCCTGCTTATTGTTGGTGCAGATTATTATTTAAGAGTAAACCTAAACCCGAAGAAAGTCTAGTGTTTCATAGAAATTTATCAAAAGAAAATGTTATTCTTGGCTTAGCGCGATACCACTTTGAACATTACAATTGAAACAAACTGTGCTCCTTGCCGCTTTTTGGTGTTCGTATCCCGCCGACGTAAAACCTTTCAGAAGTGCGGGAACCTGACACGGACTCAGGGTAGTTTTAGCGCTAAGTCACTTTCACTGTGATGGTATTATTCTACATTGATTTTAGTGATCCTTTTTGATGTGTAACCTATTCTTTGCTGTGGCAGGCCTTTTGGTTAACATGTGGCTGTATCTTTCTTCAAACGCTTACAATGCTTACAATATACTGATGGAGCAAAGATTTAAAAAAAATATATTCACTCACACAATTTGTCTGGACTCCTATCCCCTACTCATAATGCCTTGACTAGTGAAGTTGTATCTTGTAGTTAAAAAAAAACAAAAAAGACATTATTTTTCTTTGTTTTACTCAGGTGCCGTGCTGCTGGTCAGTGTCCAGGGCATATCGGTCAACGTGGACCCAGTCTTCTGCACATGGCTGCTCTACAATCCTAACCGGGGCAGCAGCAGAACGCAACAAGCGGTAAGAAAGATCACATAATCAGCTAACATTTCCTCTTCATCCATATTTTTTATGCCTTTGTGCACAACTTGAACGAACACTTAAATACCCCACAGTTTGCCTTTTCTAACTACCTTTTCCTTTCACTCTGCTCACTGTCTTCCATCCAGTCTCTCTGTATTTATTTGACAGGGGCCACGGTGATGGTTATGGACATTGAAGGCTGTGTGCCCACTCGACATACACATGCTGTGCCATATTCACTCTTGATTGCCTGGGATACTGCACAGGTTCCCCCTCATAAAGCCACAAAAATATATAAAGGACTATAAGCATCGTATCATAATGCATTTACTGTTGCTGTTTTCATGCCTCCTGCAGTTTGGACAGGATGTTGGCATATACCGCGTGTGTATGTGTCTGTGCGAGTAAAAGACAAAGTTAAAAGGAGTTAATTGCACCAACTCCGTACTCTCTACAGGGTAAACACATGTTATGAGTTAAACGTCTGCCAAAGCGAAGGATATGCAAAAAAAAAACCTGCACATAAAAATAATGGTATTTTTCTCATGCTTGCATAGTTTTAAGGTCACCTTCTGCACTTCAGCTGTCTGTTCCGTCACTATCGCGAGTCCTTGGCTCCTTTATCCCAGGCCTTGAGTTGAAGGGCTCATTGCATCCCGTGAAGGACGTAGGAAAGGACACGAGATCAAGGTGGTAGGAAATGTCGAGGGAGACTGTTCTTTTCGTCTGCAAACAACAGGACAGAGGGTGGGCTCCAAACTCTATGCAGGATGCTGTTATGTATGATTTTTCTTAAATCAAATGTGGAGTATTTTAATACAAACCATATTATCACTCTTACCGCAAGGGTTTTATTTAATTTGGTCTTGGAGGGATTTGGCACCGTACCTGAGCCAGTAGCAGCAAACACTTACAGTATGTACTTTACTAAGCCAAATTTTAATCTGTACAACTAGATGGTTAATGAATATCAAATTGACTTCACCATTTTAAATACTGTATTTTCCGGACTATAAGTTGCTCTGGAGTATAAGTCGCATAAGTCGTATAAGTCGCAGCAGCCAAAAAATGCATAATGAAGAAGAAAAAAATATATACAAGTCACACTGACCACAGTGTGAGATGCCTTCTCACAGACCAAGAACAGACAATTTCATCTTGAAAGGCAAGTTATAATAATAACAATAGAATAGAGAACAACAGGCTGAATAGGTGTATGGTATGTTAACATAATATAGTAATTAAAATATAAGTCACACCTGAGTATAAGTCGCAGGACCAGCCAAACTATGAGAAAAAGTGCGGCTTATAGTCCAGAAAATACGGTACTACAATAATCTAACCCCAAAGGCTGAATTTTTCTTTCTTGTGTCTCCAGCATTTTATGGAGCTAAAATATAATAAGTGAGGACAGTGATGTATAATAGCAGTTTTAGAAGTATATTCTGCTTAATACTGGGGCTGGGACAATAAACAATAATATCAGTAATTGTGATGAAAAGGAGGCACGGTAAATGGATCATTTGTTGAACTGAGCATTTTTTGATAATTGGCATCATCACTTATGAGGATAATCGTCCAGAGCACATTCCTATGTAAATATAGTGTGCACATGCCACACTCTCAGTCTAGCTACAGCTGAATCGAAACTCAATTCACCATAAGAAACTATGCAAGTAAGTATTAATTATTGTGAATAATTAATCATGAGACAAGATTTCCCTACCATCCTAAACCTAGGTAATACGAATTGAAAATATAGAACATAAATATATCATATGAAGATCACAAACCGAATCACTATCACAATTTCTGTCTGTTTACAACCACGACTAAGCTTTGGGGTTGAGAATGCATCAGCGCTTCTACCCCTATGTAGTGTTTGGTGTACACCGGCTGTAGTATGGGGTTGGCCTCTTGCCGTGCGCAGCTGCATCAGAGCCTGCGGTCCTCCTTGGCCTATGTTAATGGTGTTTCCTTATACCAGACCAAGCTCTTCCATTCTGCTGTCTGCTACGAATCACACAGTCTGCCTTATGTGTTTGTATATGTGTGCGATTGTGTGTCTGACCTTCCAGCAGTTTTGGGAGTTGCTCAATGAAAACACGGAGCTGTCACTGGTCCTTGTTGGTCTTGGAGGCCACGTTTGTGTTTCGCAGCATTTTTCTGCTCTTTCCCCATTCTGTCTATCTGCTACTCCCGCCTTGTGTTAAGCATTATATCTCAACCTGTTTAGATGTATGCAATGTGAGTTCTATTAAAGAATTGTTTGATTGTTTTTGTAGAAATCTGTGCTTTTCAACTGCTCTTATCGCAGGATCCAATGAACAACACCTTTTTACTATGTCCAACACATTTACAGCAAGTTGAAACTGTACTCAGGTGCTCCACTTTCAACTATTAATTGGTTTCATTGCAGACTCCAGGACCGGTCCCGATGATGAAGAGGAGAGAGGATGAGGCTTCTGTTGGAAGCACACCACTGGCCAAGCAAACCTCTAATCAGGCGTCAGACTACGCCAGCAGTCCGGTCAAAACCAAGACCGTCACAGGTGTGTTTAGACCTTCTCTGGTCTTGTCTTTAAAGAATATATTTTTCGGAAGGCAGTTGTGTTGACCTGGAACCTATAAGCACAAAAAATAAATATCTTGAGGAGTTAAAATTGCTAGAATTATGTACAATTGAACCTAAGAGAAAAACGAGAGACTAAGGCTACATTATAATTCCCTATTTACTTTTTGTAAAAAGCCTTTATTGTACTGGGCTAATATATATTAAATTCTTTTGAAACGTATTGCTTTCTTACACGTGTATCTGCTCCAACAATCCTACAGTGCCTTGGTCTCTCGTTTTTCTCTTAAGTTTTTGTTCCCCAAACACCAAAGAGCACCTTCCCCTAAAAAGTACTTTATGGTACTGACTTCCTGGATGCTTTTTGTCCAGTTTCTCTTATGCTTGAAGCTAATTTCAGCAGCAAAGTAAAAAAATGGAATAATATTTTTACCCCTTGAGTAAAATTAGATTCTTGTTCTTCCAGGTGTAATTAGATGTTTTTACTTGCTTTAAGTGCAAAAATACTTGTTCCGTTGGCAGATATTTTTATTTACATACTCAAATCAAGGTCATATATTCTTATTTCAAGAAAATTAAACTTATCTTCCAGTGTAAAACAACGATAAAACCACAACATAAATGTAAATGGCTTCTGGGAGAAAATAAACTATGCTCTGTGTACTTGCTCATCTTTCTCAGTGTCAGCCATATATTGTAAATGATTTAGTTTTTGCCAGAAATATTAAATTTACAGTATGTTAGGCTTCCCTGTATCATCTCTTCATGTTCCCCGCTGTGTTATTGTGTCTCTAATGTAACCCTGGGAAGATTACATCTGTCTAAAATGTGACGCTCTGGTTTATTGTAAGGAACACACTGCTAAATCGTTTGGGGAATACGGTTTCTGACAAGTATACCAGTGCCGTGCAAAACCACTCATGTCGGTATGTTTAGCAAGTATAAAAGATCTGTTTATTGCTCCTTGGAGATTTGCTGCGGTGATTTTAAAAATGGAGTCCAAAGCCTGTATTTCTACCTGGAGGATAGCAGCAGCAGTCACACTTTTAAGGAGCTGTCCATGAAACTCCACAGGGCTGTACTGACTGCACAAATGGATTTTACTCATGAGCTTGATACGCAGATGCCACATTTATTAAAGTTAATTGTCCACGTCTCCTTTATTCTCCCACGCAGCGGACATTTTATTCATGTTGCTCATTGGTATTACGTGATTAGGTGAATGTTGACATTTAAAGCCTGTTTGAAGATGCATAAATAGATGGCAAAATAATTTGTTATCTAATATGTCTCCATTACGTTAGAAAATACACTGTTTGGTGTGTTCTTTGTTTTAAGACCATCATTTTTTGAATAGTAATATTCCCTGTTTTGTCTTGGGTCATACACTAGCTTAGCGTGGCACACCAGCCTAGCTTCCTCCATGTATTACCTGGGAAGACAGTCTGGTAGTCCGCGGTTGGGGCAACACTTCAAATCGACACTCGAGGCAGGACTAACAAACCCAGAGGAAACCAATCAGAGAAACACGGATGTGACGTAAATGCACAGAAAAGCCTTCAGCGCAGCCGTTTTTTGTGGTTTTAAGAACAATTCCAGCGAATGTAAAACAGAAGATAAGCCAGTGGTAAAACTTCGCTCCATTGCAGCCGCTATCTTGATTGTTGTGGTTTGAGACCTGGTGCATTATGGGAAATTCTGGAGCTGAAAATCACGTATCGCAAACTCCCGCCTGCCGCGCTGTGTGATTGATCCATCCACATTTGGCTGGGGATTTTGAGCCATTCAAACTGCGCACTCCCAGACTGTCTTCCCAGGTATGTAATACATGGAGGAAGCCAGGTTGGAGTCCCAGGCTAACACTAGCTAGCTGTAAATTTAAATATATAAATGGTCTCTGAATTGGCTTTGAAAATGTATATTTGGTGTCAACGGTTCAAAATGTTTAATATGAGGTGATCTGTAGAGAAATGTGTCACTATTGTAATGAAAGTAGTAATAAATTATTTCAAAAATGTTACAAGGGACCTTTGAGTCTGGTCTGACAAATTTGACTGCAGACTAAATATCTGACATGTCACAAATCATTCAGGACTGTGGACGGACCCACTTTAATATCATCCTTCAATACTTACTCTGGGGTTGACTAATTCCTTGTGAAATGTTTCAGGTAGTGTATGGACAAGGCACAAATACATATTTAATATATAATACATAGCCTTTCTTAAAATAATGTTCATTGTATTTCCAAATACATCTAAACTTAAGACAAGCTCAGTGTTGTTGGTTTACCGCTTTGTTGATATAAACTTCTGTGTAATCATTGCAGCACATCTGTCATTTTGAAAGCAATCATAGAGGTGAGGTCTTCTTGATTACATACTCCAAAGGAAGAATTTCAAATGCAACATGTAACCAACAAATATTAATTCCAATTCTACTGAGCCGAAATATGCATTTCACTGCATGCCAAATCAAAAGACAAATCGCTGTATACTTGGAGATGATTAGCTATGGCAGTACTTCAAGGACTTTTGTGCTTTGCTTTTCTAATGGATATAAATTGGCTGTAATTGCAGCTTCTGTGGAGTAAAACCTATTTAGTCCAGCAGTATTTTGTTGATTTCCCCCTAGAATTCTGAAAAAGGAGCTCCTATATAAGTTTTTATTGAAGACACTTAAGACTTCTAACAACTTGCTGCAGTGAAATTATTCACGATTGCCTCAAAGCATGCTCGCAAACTTTACATTACTTGGGGTGAACTCTTGGAACCTATAAAAAGCCTACAGCGAACTGTGCGCCCACCAACCATGCTCTATAAAGCGGCCAATTAGGAGCTAAGTTGTAAGTAACTGCTTATGCCTCTGAAATGAGTTTGAGAAATGCTTATGCTATCAAATAGCCCAATGTGTTGGAATTATGGGATATTGATATAGGGCTATGTTTTGTTACGCCTGATTATGAATTGGCCAAAGCAAGTCTTTTCTCTGCCTATTGATTTCAACTATAGCTATTAGTTTCCCACACAAATCACCTTGGGGAATTGGCAAAGTAAATCTGCCGACTCATTTTTGGACTTCAAAGCTTGCTCAAAACAATCGCACTGACTTTAAGTCCCTGCTTCCAATTGCCCATTTTTGAACACATGCCTGGCACTTTTATGATGTAAAGCAAGTGTTATGTTGTTTTCGTTACCACATTCAGCCTAGCTACAGTTTCATAGTAATCAAGAGGGACTTTCCTGAGAAAGCCAAGGGAAGGTGCCATGGCAAATGAGGAGACACACACCAAACTGGTTGAATCTAGATCATTTCCCCCCAAAGCACACAGGGCAAGGTGATATCATTCTTTGGGGCTATGGGGCAGCTCAAATCTCCAAAAAACCATATTAGCCCAACCACATAATTCCCCCAACCTCTCTCTCCTCGGTTAAATATACAGAGCCAGTGTGAGATGACTTTAGACCTTATAGTGGCTAAAACATACTCGGGCCAAACACTTGCATTCATCTCTTGGAAAAAATTAGAACTTTGATATTATGAATCTGGGGTTTGTGGCTTTCCCACTGGGCAGTAATATATGTATGGCTAATACAAAATCAACAAACAAAACCGCAAACAAACACAGAAAAATGACATCTACAGTAATTTAATAAAAGAAAAGTGTGTCACTTGTATTTGACCCCATCTTCAATGCTGCTGTGGCAATTTGTCAAGAACAATGGGTGCCTCATGAGCCAGCTCCAAGTTGTGAGCTTGGTCAGTCAGGACTACCTAGATTTTAGTCTATTCGTGTTTTTGTGTTGATGGGAGAAAAATGAGCACCTGATGGAAACCCATGCAGACAGGGGAGAACAGGGAAACTCCTCACAGAAAAGTCCACATGGTCCGGGAGTCGAACACTGGTCCTGTGTAGCTAAGAACCCTGACCGCTCAGCCACGTTTTCTCGATAGTAGATTGTGTCAGAACGGCAGGCATTCACAACTTAGAACATTGTGAGTCTGAATCAGTCAGCTCATATGTATTTGTGTATTTTGAGTCTGTGTAAACCTAGAAATTCCACCTTTGTATAAGAAACCCTGTAACTGGATACAATGAATAATCTCTCATAGACTTATTGTCTCCAGTTGTTCTAAATGAAGTCCAACTCTTCCAAAGCATCTGTGCATAACAAACACTGTAGGACAGATTTTTTTCTTGACAGCAAGAAGTTCCTGGGTTAGATTCCAAGACCATGCACCGCTTTCTGTGCATTCCTCCCCGTGTCTGGATGGGTTTCCTCCGAGTGCTACGGTTTCCCTCATCACCCCTCAACATGCACAATAGGTGAATCCTCCAGTGGGTGATACTGACCAATAGCCTGGCTCCACATCTGGACATGGGTCCCTGCTCCTTATGGGCCTCCCCTGTGGCATCGAAGGATGGGTCAAAAGCAGAGCACAAATTTCTCTATACAGGAACAATAAAGGTTCCGTAAGCTTAACCGTATTGGTTTGTTTAGTTATCAGACATTATCATACAAATTGTTGTTATTGTCCTGTTTGCCTCTTGTACTAACAACCCAAAGAACAACAACTGTAGTGCGAGCCGTTTCTTCTTAGTTTGAGGTCGGTTCCTGTCTGCCCGCACAATTACACCACAAATTGGTTCACATAAAACTAGCCTTTAAGTATTTTCTTTATTTGTCCCTAATGAATGTTCTTGTTGGCAGCTGCACTGTGTTTCTGATTGAGAGCCCTGAGCTTCTCATTGTTCGGTAACATGTACCAGAGTAATGATCTCACCGACTTTACTTTGCAATCCTAAAATTAGCTGCTGGCCTCTAAAGAGCATACTTCTTTTCCTGAGAAGCCCGTTTCTCGATCTGGCTGAACTCCTGAAGCTTGGGGAAAGTACTGTATCCCCATGGTCCAGTGATTAGATGTATTTTTATTTATTACCAGAAGACCTGCTTTGTATATCACATATCTATTGTCATTTGTAATCAAATGCCAAATGCAGAAGTGTATCATGAGGAGTGTTTAAGCTGTTATTATGCAGGCCTTGTATCAATGTTTGTGTCATAAATGAAAAAAAAAAATGGTTTTGCGAGTGGCACAGGTAAGGTCATGGTTGGAAAGATTGGTTTTCAAATTGTGAGTCAGGATTCAAAATATTATGTATTTATGGGGGAAAAAAGAGATACATATTATTGTTGTTGTGATAGTTAGATTTTCAGGTTGTATTTCAAGTTGTATCAGCAAGTTTACCCAGTCAGAAGATAAAATTCATGCTCAAATACACCATACCATATAAGTGCATACCTGGGCCTCACAAACCGTGATTTTGGGAACAGGGAAAGGATCCAGGTTTTGTGGGTGAGAACATTTCTCTGGACTGACCTGAATTAATGCACTATGAAGAAAGAAATGGCAGAAAATAATTAGTGTAGAAATGTGTACAATAGAGAGGGCCCTGATGAGCGGACTTTAGGTCGAATGACTCCATCATCTATAACTATTATCCAAACCCTAGTAGCTTGATGGAAGTCAGGCAGTTTGTGTTGGCTGCTGTGTGCTTTTCAGAAGGGGATAATATTTTCATTGTGGGGTTATTTATATAGTTTAATTTTTCTGGTAAAGTCAATAATTTATCAAGGTAATGATGGTTGGGAGTTGAGAAGGAAAACCAAGAAAGGGGGAGGGGGGGTAGCGAGATTGGAGGCCCCTGTGTGAGAAGAATGGCCTCTGTCTGTGGAGATTACTGTTGCTTTGGCCTGTATGCACTGATGAGACTATAAAAACCACAAATGAACAGTGTCCTCGCATATCCCTGTTATTAATGATAAGGGCATTAGCTGTTGTAGATGTTGGCTCCTAAGTCCGGGGTTAGAGCTGGGTTTGAGGTTCATCAAATATACCACAGCCTCGCTAAAGACTTGTTTCACATGATGTCGTCGCACAGAATTTTCACGGTAGAGATTTGAGCTGTCAGGAGTAATCACAGCCTATATTAAAGTGTGAGAGATCATAGCAGTTGCAATTGTATTGAATGGCAAAGGGCAAATAAGTGGAGGTCTCACTTAGTTATCCATTTGAAGACTGATGCAGGTTTTTTCACGGCAATCTCAAATAAGTATGTATGTGCTGTCTAAAGGAATTTGGAAACATGTATTCTCTGGTTTAGCAAATGAGGTGTGGCATGTTGCTATAGCCATACTAACATTACATCATTGGCATTAACTGTATTTGGCATCCCAAGTCATGAAGGGCATAATGACAAATCCATTGTTTTTAACTAAATTAGATTAGCAAAGTATGTTTCACAATTTTTATAATAAAAATCCAGGTACCAGGTGAGACTCCCATTTTGGATGCAGATAGATGTCAAAAATACTGCTTTTGTACTGGCTCAAATGAAGCTGCTGTAACAAATAAAGTTGTGTAAATGGTTGAATAAACACAGACTTGCATCCAAAAACAAATAGGCAACCATTTTTAAAGGCACCCGCTGTAGACTCCGGACTCGGCTGAATCAGAATATACAGCACTTTAACTCACTGTTAACTTGTTATTTATCAGAAAGACTTACTTATTGCAAATGTATGTTTAATACCAACATTTTTACACAAATGTCTTAAGTCACTGCAGTCCAAGAATGTGGTATCTGAATGGGCATCCAATCTATGACCAGTAGTATGCAAATAATACATTGGAGGAAGCAGGTTATGCTCTTCCAACCTGACAGACCAATGTAGCATGCACTTGACTGTTTTAGTGCTATAGTTTCTCTTTTGAGAGTAGACAGTTTTAGCAGTTCTATGAGACTGGCAAATTTGTATGATGTGTGATTTACACTCGGCATGCTACACACCCTTGTCTGTACAGCTTATTTCATATACAATAAAATAAAGGGAAAAGTCCCTAAAGTTGGACTGCTCCCTCCTTTCTCTCTGATCATTTGACACGTTGCTAGGCCTTGAGCTTTTAAACGCCATATATGTAATAATGATTGTTGGGGTTTATTGACAGGATCACTGAGAGGAGCTTTGACATGGTGTGAAAGGGAGCGGCCCAAATGACCAAGTTGTGGGGAAAAAAGTGAGCAGAGAGTTCGGTCAGAGTTGGACTATAAAGCATTAGCCTAATGGCCTTCCAGAGGGTGAGCATGAGGACACAGGCTGATGGCACCAAGAGGACTCCGGACTCCTAGGAGTTGTTAGACCCGGGGCAGCTTTAAGAGCGTTGGGTCACTCCTGTCATATTTCTACTTCATTACAATTTATACCTCTACCTTACTTCTGTCTTTCTCATTTTCCCAAACTGCACACTACTACTTTTTCTCAGTCCAGTCCCTTTAGTGCTGCCTGCCGCCAAGTCACTATAACAAGATATGGCAGTTTCATTCCAAATAATGACCCAGGATTAACAAACAGTCGGGAAATGGCATTTAAAACAAAGTAGGGAGCTATATACAGGCCGACTGCTCCAGCATTGTTACTGCTTGTGCCAGAGTTTAAACACATTTTTTGATTGGTCTAGCAGATTCTTTCGCTCCAGGGAATGGCTCTCAGAGTCTGGCCAAACCCCAAAAAAGGAGCCACTAAATAGAATGTGAATAATTTCTTTCCGTGGTCTTTAGGGTCAAGGGAACTGTTAGATCGGAGTGTGGGGGTTGTTATCCTGTCATTGTTTAATCCAATTATAATAGACAATAAATATATTTGTGAATGCAACTTTTTTGGACACCTTTTTAACAAATGTTTGTATTTTGCCAGACAATAATGTGGTTTGACTGAAGTATAATATCTGATGTCATTGCTGCTAGAATTTAAAATCTAATATGTTTATGTCTAGGGTGTACATAAAGGATGCAACAATTATCAATATTACATTTAATTGTTCAATATTACCTCTTAAATTCAATACGCAAATATGTTCAAAATACAAATCTATGATAGTTGTAGATGTGCTGCCTATAGTATTTTCAGCTGTTTCCCTTGCTGTGCTTTCTCAGTGAGAAGCATGACACACAGGGGCGCCACCAGAAATTCTGGACCCTATGGGGAAAAAAAAATCTGGGCCCCCTACATTTTATAAAAATAAAAATTTAACACAATAAACATACCCTGTATACCATACGAGAGATGTACTTAACACATTGCATTGGTAGAATACCTAAAGGTGAGTATAAAGCCTATAAAAATGAGAAAAACTATGGGAATTGGTACTTTTATGTTTGAAATTCGTACTTTTACATCTCAATTGCAATAGGAAATAGTTTAGACCTGGTTCCGTCCTGGTTCAGTCCTGGTTTAGTCCTGGTTCAGTCCTGGTTTAGTCCTATTTTAGATCTGGTTCAGTCCTGGTTTAGACCTGGTTCAGTCCTGGTTCAGTCCTAGTTTAGACCTGGTTTAGTCCTGGTTAAGTCCTCCCCATATATTGCACGCCGCATGTCCGCATATTTGATTGATAATTAGGCCTCGCTCGGCAGCGTCTCAAATGAGAAAAGGATTTACTTGGTCCGGTCCAAAGGTTGGATACAAGGTTTTGGGTCCGGATCAGGGCCTTCTCTGTCTCCTTTTTCCTTTTCTCTTCACGTATTTCATGTCCTAAATACTGTTGATGTGACCTGCTGCATGTGCTGCTGGCTGCGCTGCACCAGAGCATTGCCAAGTACTGCACTTATTGACAAGTACTGCACTAGTGAGTAGCTCTTGGGCCGGTGAGGTGGATTGTACCATTGTGAGGGAGAGGGGTGTGACAGTAATTACATCATTTGTTTGTTAAATATTAAATATATGGTAAAAAACGGACAAAATACACATTGGGGCACACATGAGGGGCCCTTGCACATTTAACATATCTATAAAAAATAAAATTAAAGGATCTGCTCTTTTGGGCCCTTCATCAGCCTGGGCTTAGAATCGTTCTAACCTTCTACCCCTTTACGGCGCCCTAGATGACACATAGCCACTTCAGAGCTCACTGCTTGTGAGAAAATCCTCCCTGCAAGCTCCTCCTATAATTCTGTTTTGAGTTATTTTTGCTTGTTAGCAAAATAAAAAATATATATTATATTTCAAAAATGTTCAAAATGAACTTGGGGGCGACAGTGGTGCAGGTGGTAGAGTGGGTCGACTCATGATCTGAAGGTCGGGAGTTTGAATCCCAGCTCCTGCATGTGCACACTGTTGTTGTGTCCTTGGGCAAGACGCTTCACCCACCTTACCTAGCACTTTGAGTACCTTCTGTAGGTTGAAAAGTGCTATATAAAAATAGTAAAAGAAATAAAATAAAATTATCTGGTATTTCTTGTTCAGTACATTCAAGGTATTGAATCAACTCAAAACTGTGACCTTGTGACTAAAGTGGATCTGTGCATTCTTAGTTTACATACAGTACAGGCCAAAAGTTTGGACACACCTTCTCATTCAATGTGTTTTCAATGTGTTTTCTTTATTTTCATGACCATTGATAAAGAAGAAATTCCACCAATGAAGCCTGATGAGGCACACCTGTGAAGTGAAAACCATGTCAGGTGACTACTTCTTGAAGCTCATGGAGAGAATGCCAAGAGTGTGCAAAGCAGTAATCAGAGCAAAGGGTGGCTATTTTGAAGAAACTACAATATAAAGCATGTTTTCAGTAATTTCACCTTTTTTGTTAAGTACATAACTCCACATGTATTCATTCATAGTTTTCATGTCTACAGTGAGGATCTACAATGGAAATAGTCATGAAAATAAAGAAACACATTGAATGAGAAGGTGTGTCCAAACTTTTGGCCTGTAGTGTACATATTCTGAATTCAAAACAAGTTGCACAAAACATCACAGTAATCTCATCACATTGTTCATATCCAATGCTGTAGCAGTTTTTACGTCACTCTGCCACAAATCCATGCATTGCTCAGATCAGTTAACTTTTATATTTGAAAACAGTTCACAAACGTTTACTTTTCCCAAGTGGAAATTTAGATACTGCAAATCATAATGTCATCACAAAACAGCCGTCTCAAATATCACGTTTTCCTGATTGTGGGCAGCTGGATTGAGTAGCATTAACTTTCATGAGGGACAAATTTATCTATCAGGAGCAACCAGGGGCTTTACCATCCCTTTCCAAGTAGCTCTCTAAAGATTTCTGCATTTTTACATAAATATGATGAGGCTGGTTTGATTACATTCTTAGCAAAACAACTCACAATATGCATCAAGTCACATTTATAGATGCATTTTCTCAACAGTGCGCTAAATGGAGTTGTGAGTTGTGAATACACTGTAGTAAGCACAATCAACAAACATGTAGGTAAATATAGTACAGTATTAAGAGGAAAATCATTTTTTTTGCTTTGTGTCAAACATACACTGATTCTGGCCCGCAAGATTATTTAATCTGGCCTGAGATTTAAAGCATAAAATGTGAGGTGGGCAAACAGCCCTGGGGGGCACTTACAGCCCACCTGACCTTTCAATCTGGCCCACAAAAGCCTAAGCCTGATATGCATTGGTTTAAAAGGGTGAACACAATGGGTTCACTGACATAGAGAAAGATAATTCATACCTGCTGCTATCTTGTAGCTTTTGAAAATGTATTTAGGTAATCTATTTGATAATTACACTTAATTTTAAGTGCCCACAATCTTATGATCCTGGTACAGCCAACCAGGCAAGTTCAAAAACTCAGTGTGGCCCTTGCATCATACAGTTTGCTTATACCTGCTCTAGCCCATTCCCGTGATGTCTGGAAATAAACAGCACCTTTAACAACGTGGTAAATGATCAGTGTGCCCCAGGGCAGCTGTGGCTACAATAGTAATCAATGAATCAAATGTGCTGAATTATAACTGTGCTTGTTATTATTAATTATTTGAAACATGTTAGTATTATGTGGACCGCGACTCGCTGTAGTTGCTGAATTTCGGGCAACATCCCGAAATTAATTTGACACCAATTAGTCAAACTAATTTTGGGTGTACTTGGTCAACGTTCCATTGTTACTCAAGTATAATCCGAGCATGTATAGCCTTTTTATTTTACAAAAGTTCAGTTTATTGCCATTTCCAGATTGGAAAAGTGCAATCATCCCATTTAAGACGTACTGTACAAATAGAGCACACGCTTAAGAGCAACATGTAAACATAGGTTAACAGTAAAATACTGTTTTTAAATAAAGAGAGTTGCAAAAACTGAGCTAATTTAAACCCTATTATTCAAAGCCATTACAGGCTGTGGGGAAAAAGGCTAACAGAAGGACAAACCTCCCTGATATACACTCTGATCTACACAGCTCATATACAGTGAAGAAAATAAGTATTTGAACACCCTGCTATTTTGCAAGTTCTCCCACTTAGAAATCATGTAGGGGTCTGAAATGTTCATGGTAGGTGCATGTCCACTGTGTGAGAGATAATCTAAAAAGAAAAATCCAGAAATCACAATCTATGATTTTTTAACAATTTATTCGTGTGATACAGCTGAAAATAAGTATTTGAACACCAACGTTAATATTTGGTAGAGTAGCCTTTGATTGCAATTACAGAGGTCAAACGTTTCCTGTAGTTCTTCACCAGGTTTGCACAGACTGCAGGAGGGATTTTGGCCCACACCTCCACACAGATCTTCTCTCGATCAGTCAGTTTTCTGGGCTGTCGCTGAGAAACACGGAGTTTCAGCTCCCTCCAAAGATTTTCAATTGGATTTAGGTCTGGAGACTGGCTAGGCCACTCCAGAACCTTGATATGCTTCTTATGAAGCCACTCCTTGGTTATCCTGGCTGTGTGCTTTGGGTCATTGTCATGTTGGAAGATCCAGCCACGACCCAT
>OMNZ01000135.1:0-13772 GCA_900303255.1 Lesueurigobius sanzi | reverse complement strand
TAGATCTGTTTTAGTCCTGATTTAGACCTGGTTTAGTCCTTATTTAGACCTGTTTTAGTCCTGGCTTAGTCCTGATTTAGACCTGGTTTAGTCCTGATTTAGACCTGGTTTAGTCCTGATTTAGTCCTGGTTTAGTCCTGGTTTAGACCTGGCTTAGTCCTGGCTTAGTCCTGATTTAGACCTGGTTTAGTCCTGATTTAGATCTGGTTTAGTCCTGATTTAGATTTTGTTTAGATCTGTTTTAGTCCTGATTTAGACCTGGTTTAGTCCTTATTTAGACCTGTTTTAGTCCTGGCTTAGTCCTGATTTAGACCTGGTTTAGTCCTGATTTAGACCTGGCTTAGTCCTGGCTTAGTCCTGATTTAGACCTGGTTTAGTCCTGATTTAGACCTGGCTTAGTCCTGATTTAGACCTGGTTTAGTCCTGATTTAGTCCTGGTTTAGTCCTGATTTAGTCCTGGTTTAGTCCTGATTTAGACCTGGCTTAGTCCTGGCTTAGTCCTGATTTAGACCTGGTTTAGTCCTGATTTAGACCTGGCTTAGTCCTGATTTAGACCTGGTTTAGTCCTTATTTAGACCTGGTTTAGTCCTGGTTTGGTCCAGATTTAGTCCTGGTTTACTATGCCACGTTAAATTCTTAAAAAATACTTTTACTTTTTACTCATGAAGTACATTTTACAGTGGATACTTTTATACTTTTACTTAAGTAGAAATTTAATCTGATACTTGTACTTTTACTTAAGTAAATTCTTGGTCCTTTATCTGCAGTTTTACTTAAGTAAGAATATTGAGTACTTCTTCTACTGGATGTTTCCCATGACATTGGTTAGTTTGTTAGCCACACTGGTCGCATCACTTCCATGTATGTAAACAACAGAATCATCATGGGAGATCGTTTATTTAAAGCGAAAACAGCAATGGCCCAAGAACAGGACCCTGTGGGACACCCATGTCATTAGCCTTAGATGTTGATAGCTTAGTATTGACTTGTACGCACTGGACACAGTCACTAAGATATGATTTAGATTGTGTGGAAACCTCAGTGATAAAATGAATGAAAACACCTTTAGTGCTGGATTGGTCTCAAATCCCCCTCTGGAGGTGAGTTCATTATAATTCTGCATTTCTGGATCAACATTTTCCAGAAATGGGTCTGCAGTTTTGAAATGCCCAACAGAGGCTAAAGTCTGGATTTAACGCAGGATTGAATTGACAAATGTGGATTTGAATCTTCATGAGTAAATCTAATATTAACTTGATACATTTTGTATCATCTCTCTCTCGCGGTGCCATACCAGGTCACGTGCCCTCTGTCTCGATTCCAATTGGTTTTCCCTGTGAGGATTCCAATCCTTTCTTCCGTATATACTGTAGTGTTCCGAAAAGACTAATTGTTGTTTACGTACACTACTGGTAAAAAGTTTAGAAACACTTTCTATGTATTGGTTTATCTTTATTTTCAACACTATTAATATTGTATGGTTCTGATTGAAGGCATTAAACTATGAATGAACATATGGAATTATGTAAGAAAGGAAACAGAGTGAAATAATTCAAAATATGTTTTATATTTTAAATGCTTTAAAATTAACACCCTTTATTCTTGGCATTTTCTCAATGAGCTTCTTAAGGTGGTGTTCACAGTCTGAAGTGAAAACCATTTCTGGTGACTACGTTATGAAGGTCATTGAGAAAATGCCAAAACGGTGCAAAGCTGTAATCAAAGCAAAAGGTGGCTATTTGAAGAATATATTTCAACCTTTTTTGTTTTAAATTTCAGTCAGAATTTACAATGTAAATAGTCTGGAAAATAAAGAAAAACTAATACATAAAAAGGTGTTCCCAAACTTTTTACCGGTAGTGTATCTGCTTTACAAGTTTCCACTTCTCTGTAACACTGTATCATTGTATCATTTGATATCATTTCTGTTGCTTGTTTTCCATTTGATTTGAGATGGTCCAGCTCTCACATTCATATTTCAGCGCCAGCATGACAAAACCAAGGATCCTGAGTCTTCATTGTAACATTATAGATTACAGAGCAGCTCATCTTTGTGAGAGTTTACTTTGCCATTGAGATCTCTTTTACTCATGTTCCATCTGAAGTTATCCAACTTCCCAGATGAAACTGCACTTGCTTTAGTTTGTCCCCATTAATAACTACAGTACAGTTGTACTCATACGTTTTTGAGTTTGCATACCATTTTAATCTTTTGCCAATTTTCATAGAATATGAATGATAGGCCTAACACAAAAATTCAGGACTTTGGAGATTTTACATAATAGATAATAAATAGCGTGTAAAAGTGGCATCAAAGCTAAATGCTAAGCCATTTCCGTTAAGTTTTCTGCTCTTATGAGGGTCATATATTAGAAATTCTTTCACTTTCCAGAAAACGTTTAAAATGAAAGTGTTAGATCTGTAGCTTTGCTTTACTTGGTAAAAGAACCATGTTTATGCCATGGCTTCACCATGTGGTTGTTGTAGTAATCTCTGTGTCTTCTCCCTGACAGTAAAAAGTGAGAAAGGCAGGAGCCGAGCAGCTGTGAGAGGAGGGAATAACTGCCGTTATTGAAAATATCAATACTCATGTCTAAATAGGCCACTTTCATTTATTTAGAATTATACAGTTTTATATTAAATGTATTGATTTGACAGATTGAGTTCTTTGTTTTTATGATAATTGTTAGAATAGTGTGAGCAACATGGTAACTTTAGTTTCAGTGCATTTTAATGTAAAACACGTTGGTATCAAAATGTTAGCCTTAGAATGACTTGGTATTGGTTCGAATCCAAAATGACTGGTATCTCACGTCACTATTCCTAACTCAGTTTAGGATTTATTATAGAATTTACCCAATAACGACGGGACATGGCTCATAAAAACTATTGGCCTCCACATCAAGCCTTTGTCTGAAGTAAATGTTAGTACAAAATGACATAATAAACACTTGTGTAGACGATTTTAAAAGATCATTTTATTCAGGTTGATTTTGCACATATTATATATTTAAAAACACCTGACGAATAACTGATGTGACAAAAACGGTAAATCTCTCAGTCATACAATTTTACAACCACATTTCATTTTACAAAACTTGTCTTGCGTCTTTAGAGACGCAAGTCTAAACACAATGAGGAAAACACCTGTACAGTGGCTTAACAAAACAAAATCTACAAAAAATTACAAAAATTACAAAAGTGCACCATATTGGATATTGGACATATTAATGCGATATTTTACTAAACCATTTAAAAGGTCCTGTATCAAATTTTTTAACTTGTAGATAAAAGGAAATTTGTTGGGAATGTGGGGAAACAAATTATAACCAATTGTCAGCTAGCAGGCTGATTTTTGTTCGCAATAGTTAGACTTGGAAAGTTGTTAATCATGTATAAAGTCAATACAGTGGAAACAAAGCGATATCCCAGCCAAAACCACCATAATGGAACGACCCGCCTTGATCACTGTTTGATCGATCATCTCGCGGACTACCACCATCTCTTCCACAAACAAATTGCAATGCAACATTTAAACATGACAGACAGGTTTGTAGTTTGCTCCTCAGCTTTGACACAGCAGCTGTCACCTTAGCCTTAAAAGGGGGAGGGGCCTGGCTGCTGGTTACTGAGTCTGAAGTCTCACTGACTTCAGACTCACTGGAAAGTGATGCAAACTTGTGTAAAAAGTGCATGTGGTCTTCAGTGTGTGAGAGTGTGTCCAGTTGAGTGAGTTTCCTCTTCAGCTCGCTGATCTCCTGCTGCACTTTGTCCTGAAGATCTTCCACCCTGGGCTCTTCAGCTTCCACCTGCAGCTTTACTTCATCTTTTCTATTCTCCAAAACATGGATCAGCTCTTTCTCTTTGTGTTGAATCCTCTGGAGGAGCTTCTGTTGTTGGGGCTGTAGCTCTCTCTGCTTCTCAGCCCTCTCAGCTGCAGCCGTCACTGTGTGGTGGTCTTTGTGTTGATCCACAGAGCAGAGGTAACAGATGCACTGCTGGTCAGTGCGGCAGAACATCTTCATCACCTCATCGTGTCGAGAGCAGATGTTTTCTTGGAGATTCTCTGTGGGCTCCACCAGCTTGTGCTTCTTTAATGCAGTGACATCATAATGAGGCTGAAGATGCTCTTTACAGTAAGAGACCAGACACTGCAGACAGGATTTGACAGCTTTCACCTTCCTCCCAGAGCACAGGTCACAGGACACATCTCCATGTGCAGCAGAGGAGGGAGACACCGGAGCAGCTGGAGCTTCACTCTTCTTCAGCCCCTCCATTAAAACAGCCAACATGGTGTTTTTCACCAGGACAGGTCTCTGGGGGAACTTCTGTCTGCACTGAGGGCAGCTGTAGCTCTTAAACTGAGAAGTTTAAAAAGAAAAACCTGAAATTAGTATATCTGATTATTTATAATTTAGTACTGAGAACTTACACAGATTAATTAGTACTGTAATTTTCACTTGCCATATACAAATTTGTATTTCTTGAATAAGAAGAAATCATATTTTAAGTAAATTGAGATTTTTTTAATTGAATTTTGAATGTAATTAGCTACATTAATTTAAGTGGCAGATGTAATTGACTTACTCAAAGTAAATTGCATATAAAAATGTATATAAAATATAGTAATGTTAGTTATTTTTCTGCAGTGTACCCACCTCTCCATCCCAGTGAGTGTTGACACAGCTCATGCAGTAGCTGTGTCCACAGGGAATAGTGACTGGATCCTTCAGTAAGTCCAGGCAGATGGAGCAGCAGAGGATCTCCAGCTCGATGTCCAGTGCTTTAGCCGCCATTGTTCTTTGTAGGAAATAGTGAACTCCTCCAGTGACTGGGTTTAAATGATCTCAAGACGTCACACCCACTTCTCAGGCTGGGGGTGGGTGGACTAAACTACCAGTTTCAGTCATAAAGCTTGTGGAGTGACAAAGACAGATCAAATTAAAGGCTCTATACCAGATCAGTTTCTTTGCCTTCATTGTTTGTAATATTTAAATAGTTAGTTGTGTCCAAACTCATTCTTAACTTTACCAACACATTTGTAACCATAGATGAGTTTTGTCGAAAATCAGATACAGATCCACAGTTTGTCACAGTTTTTCTAATGCAAAACTGGCTTGCTAGTTTTTAACAATAAAAGGCTTTAAAATTAGCTGTTTGTTTATTTATACAATTTACTGAAAGCGGAAAAGTTAATTTCATGCTTCTACCAGAAAGAATATCAAGTACAGGGCCTTTAAACACCGCTTCCCATGAGCAAATCAGATATAAAATATATTGAATTGTGTAAGAATGTATATAGGCCAACATGACTTTACAAAATGGAATTAGTGAGACATTTTGTATATTGGAAAGGCGTGTACAGTATGTGTCTTCATTAACACCCCAACCAAATACACAAAAGGGGACAAAGCCTCTTCTCTGTGTGATACTGTCCTAAGAGCTGTTGTGACAAGTAAATTTCTCCATTGTGAGATCAATAAAAAAACTATCTTATCTTCTCGTTTGGTAGAAAAACCTGAAAAACAAGTTTCTCCTGAACTCAGACAACACTAGTCACTGTTAATTTACTTATTAGTGAGAATGTAGGGCCTCAAAGATTATCCGTGATGAGGGTTGTTTTAGTAAATGATTTGTTCTTGGTTTTTTGCTCACAAGACCAATCTGAGGATAGATCGTTATCGTTTTAAGGAGTCACGTGACACAAACACCACCCATACTGGATAAATTCTTTATTATAAACAAAGCTAAAATGAACCTGAACTGATCAGTTGTACTACCTTCCTTTTATTGTCAGAGACAACAACAAGGTGCCAAATATACAATCTTAAAGCAGAAGAATAGTGATATTAGCAAGTATTTTGCCTTTTTAAGCTTGTATGTCTATTGTCTACTTACAGTATTTAATAAGTCTTGTGAGTTTCTTTTATTCAAACACTAACATTGAACAAAAGAAACTCACAAGGCTAAAATACTAACGTACCAGTCGGTGTCTGTTCCTGGTGGAGGTGAGGATGAGCTCCACTTCAGGAGGTGGAAAGAGTCTGGAGTATGGAGATGGAGTCTGTCAGGTTTGTTGTGGCTGGACACCAGGACACCATCCAGTCTCATCACTGTCCTGCCTGATGAGGGGGGTTCAGTCAGTTTCACCAACAGGTGGCTGTAGATGCAGCAGTTGATGTTTTACAAATGTTTCATGACATTTACAATCATAAAATATATGATAATCCTAAATATATTACATTATGTCATTAAAGGTACACGGCGTAACATTTTAGATTATAGTCTCTCGAGCAATACAAAACATGCTCCTAATGACCAGTGGAACACAGAAAATAATATTTTTTGCAGTGGGTAATCGAAGAATGGATTTGGATGAGCCTTTTTAACACATTGTCAGTTTTTGGGCTAATTTGCTCCAAACAGATAAACGTTCATATCATTACACAGTAAATGGTACTCGAAGGGAGTAGGACGAAGCAAGAAAGCTTATGTTGGTCCTGCAAACCAATAAATTGCCAATAATCACAATAAGGAGATAAATGATTACGTTTTATTAGTACATTTCGCTATATTACAGCATTTTCTCAAAGTGTTATAATATAGCACAGCGAATAAGGTCATGTTTATATTTTAACTCGGTCACAAATCATCAGCCTGTGTCCACTGAGCTTGTAAGTTAACCTTTTTGGCCTCAAGGAAGCAGTTAATGGAGGCAGAGGCCCATGAGGTCCACGCGGTCAACGGGTTTGGTCTTATCTGTTTGTTTTTAGTTTACTTATTGCTCCAGAATGTAGATCCATAAATATAATCCAAGGTTAGTCAGGGATAAGGGTTGTTAGAATTATGAATGTTTTCTGTCTTTTGATCACGAGACACAACTACTTTGAGGAGAATCATTTACTAAGATCATTCCACGCAGTTGGTTAAGAACTGCTTCTTTCAGCTGTGCAACATGACATACTCTAAAGAGTCTAAAGAGCATGACATAATCATTCATGCTTTTGTGTCCTCATGTTTGGATTATTGCAACAAAATAAAGCTGAATATTTACTCAGCCCTTCTGACCATATTAGGCCTACACCTGTGCTGAAATCACTGCACAAGCTCCTGTTGTATATATTTAAAATGTTGGTGCTAACTTTTCAAGCCCTTCATGGCCAGCCTCCTGCCTATTGCTGATTTACTTAAGCCCTACAGCTCGACTCGGAGCCTGAGGTTGAGCAACACCTGCTGATGGTTCCACAAACGCGCTTTAAAACTCGGGAAGAAAGATCTTTCAAAGCTGTAGCGCCCCGACTTTAGAACAAACTTCCTCTCGACCTGCGTGCCCTGGGCTCAGCAGATGTCTTCAAAAACACCTAAAAACATTTGGGGAAGGATTTTAGTTCTACTGACTCAGCACTGCCTGCAATTACACTGTGTTGTACAGATGTTGTTTGTGTGTGTTTTTACTACTGTGAAGAACTTGTGCTATATAAATAAAGTGTACTTACTTATCTATAAGAAGAATGTCATGTTTTTTTTGTCATATACATTAAAGGACCCATACCTGATTTGTTTACTTACGAGCGAAGAAATGCAATGGTTAGTTGTGGTCTAACTTTCCTAAGATTTCTAACATCCCAGCTCTTCTAGGGTTATGAGTTTATAAGCACGTTTTACAACTTTCAGGGTCATGGACAAAGTAGCCTGCAAGTTCATGAGATAGAATGTGTAATAGAATTTTTACAATATAGGCTACTAAAGGAGGCCAAAACAAATCCAATTCCACTGCTAGAAAAACATTAGGTATAGGGCCTTTAAAAAAACAATCACAATGGGATACATGCTTTTTCAAAGTAGCTTTTGTGCTCATAAGTTTATAGCAGAATTTTAGATTCTTTTTTGCCTTTGACCCAGTGGCTGTACGGGTGGTTTGCGTGGAACTTTTGCTTTCCATCGGCCTCAATGATGATCCAGGATCAATCGTTTTAGGATTATAAGAAGTTTTCTGAAATGGTAGTTTGAAGTAAAGGTACTGTACAGCCAGGGCCATTTAAAGGTCAAATACTGCAAGTGTGTTTGTTTTTTTCACATAAAAGCCAAACTAGGAATGTAGGAAGGCGTCAAACGTGTGTAAAAAGCAAAGTTTTATCATCTCTATCATAATTGGTGCATCTCATTGACATCAGATCTTCACAGTTAAATATAACATTGAGAAAGGGGAAATAAAGTAAAGATGAGGCTATTCCATGCAAATTATTGTCTTTTCATGGTTTTTGTTTCTTAAATCTAGTCACTCCCCATGTATTTAATGCACAGAATGGCCATTTCTGAGATGACAATAGGCCTTTGAAATAGTGTCTCAAACAGACCTAAATTGGACTGTCTAAAGTGGAAGTAAAGCATGTCTACCCCAGTTAAACAACCAACTGGTTTAGTAAATGCATTGCTAAAGCTTTCATGAGATATTTACACAATCATTTATCATCATCTCAAGATGCTTTTTAAAAATACAAAAATGGTCTCTGCTCTCCAATAATAACATGTCGAAAGTTTACAAACGAGATCCTATGAATCTCATCTACAAATCCTTCCATGGTGTGTGGCTGTGGCTCCTAGTTTATTGACGAAGAGACGGTACCCAGACCCGCCAGTAGAGGGCACTGTTACCACTCAGAGCAGCATAAACAGCTGTGGAGGCTTCAGGGGCAGCTGCTTGTGAAGTAGAGCAAATTTTATTAGCATGGCTCTAAGCTGGGATTTTGAAATATTTTACCCGTTGTCAATTATATCGTCAAATACATTGTTGATATTTTTTTAATATCCTGATATCAATTTTAGGTCATATGGCCCTGTCCTGTGTAGCGTCTATGGTTGTGGCCAGAAAGTTCAATTTTGGTCTCATCGCTCCAAATAACTCAGAGTAGTAGAGTAGTAGTTGAACACTACTGATTGCCATTCCTAGTACCTTGGATATCTTTCTGTTTTATACAATCACCTGTTTTCACAGATCCTGACACAATTCTTTAGTTTTCCCCATAAGTCAGAAACATCAGTGCAGCTCTGGATCTGTCAGGAGCTCAGAAAATCACACATTTTAAACACATACTAGTGTAAGAAACCAGATCAGTGGTGAGGATCATTACCTTTAGTAGTCATTCAAACCCGTTGGTGTCATGTGTAGTTTCAAGCCCAGATCATGGGGAGTATGTAAACTTTTGATCGTTTTGGTACTTTATCATTATTTTTTGAGAAATGAATAAATGGCTTCACACAACCACTACTATCAGTGAAAAAAGTTTGTTATCATTTTCACTGAATACAGGCAAAAAAAAAATTCTAAAATTCTGCCGGAGTATGTAAACTTATGAGCACAACTGTAGGTCAGTTACCCAGAATGATAATGAATACAGCAGGCAAATGTTTTTGTTAGAAAATGTTAGTGATTTTTATTAAAGTTGCAGTCTTTGCACAATGATCAAACAAATAGCGAATGCAAGACAAAAGCAGTAATGTTTTACAACATTCAGCATCACTGAACTCATTCTGTAGCTCAAAACTAGTATTTAGCTTGGTTTAAAAAGAAAAAAACTGGTACACTTACTTTTTTGGTCAGTTTTGTATATAAACGTGTGCAGTATTGCAAAAAAAATATTTGATCACAATATTTGGTGATGCAATATCCATCTCTCAAAAAGCCACAATACACCAAAGCACCAAATCACCAAAGCCTTTCATCGGACTGAGATTTGGTTTCATTTTAGCCTCGTTTTGGCCCCGATTCAATGTTTGTCGTTTTTACTATTGACAAAAGTTTGCTGAAAAACAAATGACTTAAGACATTAATTGAACGGTTTACTGTTGAAATGGTTTCATAAAATATAGCTATAATATCCTCAGTACAACATTGCACACACACACACACAATCACACATCACATTTCTTCACAATCATTCAGCCTAATTACGTGTATCCAAAATCATCCGCCTACAAAAATTGGCTGAACTCTCAAACTTGTCAAGTCGGACCCCGGCAACCAGAGGCTGAGTGAAGGTGGTCTTGGTCGTATAGACAAGGTCCATTTCTCTATAAAAAGACAGGATCCCAGCTCTGTAATCCACAAAAACACCAACCAAAATGCCAATACCTTTTGGAATCTCCACTTTGTTCCCGTTGTGCCAAAAGACACTGTGATCACGGTAACACTCCAGAGCCCAGGATTTGGAGTTCATTCCAAAGCTGCTCTCGTTGGAGGAGCCGCCTCTTATGATGTCCCTATAGGTAACAGCCACAGTAACAGAAGAATAATATGGTATGTACAGGGTCACCTCGAAATAGCACTGTCCGTTTAGTTTCTCTTTGCTCACGGCTTGAGGGAGTTGGGTGAATCTGAACGAGTGACAGCGATAGTTCTGACTTTGCCGCATATGCCTAATTAAAAGGTTCTCATCAGACAGTTCCAGATGGTCAAACACGCTGCGTGCATCCCATGTCAATTTGCGGGCGTGTTTTTTCATTGCTGCATAGTTAGATTCACGAAAAGGTTGAGATGGGGCAGGTTGAGATGGGGCAGGTTGAGATGGGGCAGGTTGAGATGGGGCAGGTTGAGATGGGGCAGGTTGAGATGGGGCAGGTTGAGATGGGGCAGGTTGAGGGCTGGGAGCTGTGGTTTTCAACTTCAAGTTGTGACGAGGGAGAGCTGGCCACTCTGCAGTGTCCTGGGGGGGTGGAGGTGGTGGATAATGATGGAAAGACTGACGTGGGAAGAAATGAAATGGATAGTGTTTAATATTCTCTTCAATGAAATCCCACCACTCTTTTGAGGAGCAGCCTGCTGGTGGTAGAGTCAACTGAATTCCTTCAGGAGAGTCATTAGGATAGCTCGATTTTAGTTTGTGAACCACAGCAGCAAAGTCCAACAGACTATCATCTTCCAAGGTCTGTGGAGGTGGTACATCCCTCTGAATGGGCTGTGGTTGTAGGGACTGTGGAGTTACTGTGGACCCCTCTCTCTGGGAGGTCTGTGGTGGTGGTACATCCCTCTGAATGGGCTGTGGTTGTAGGGACTGTGGAGTTACTGTGGACCCCTCTCTCTGGGAGGTCTTTGGTGGTGGTCCATCCCTCTGAATGGGCTGTGGTTGTAGGGACTGTGGAGTTACTGTGGACCCCTCTCTCTGGGAGGTCTTTGGTGGTGGTACATCCCTCTGAATGGGCTGTGGTTGTAGGGACTGTGGAGTTACTGTGGACCCCTCTCTCTGGGAGGTCTTTGGTGGTGGTACAGTCACCTGAACTCGAGCAGGAAGGGCATCAGTTTTAGGAGTGTTCACTTTTGGCTTGTGAACAGCAGCAGGTGGATCCAACAGACTGGTCTCTTGTAGTTTGCTCCTCAGCTTCGACACAGCGGCTGTAACCATGTCCTGAAAAGGGGGAGGGGCCTGGCTGCTGGTTACTGAGTCTGACGTCTCACTGACTTTGGAAAGTGATGCAAACTTGTGTAAAAAGTACGTGTGGTCTTCAGTGTGTGAGAGTGTGTCCAGTTGAGTGAGTTTCCTCTTCAGCTCGGTGATCTCCTGCTGCACTTTGTCCTGAAGCTCTTTGACTCTGTGCTCCTCAGCTTCTTGTTGAGATCTGACCTGCTGCTTCACTTCACTCATTCTTTTCTCTAAGAGACGGAGCAGCTCTTTGAGGCTCCTGTCACTGTGCTCCACTGCTGCGTCAGCAGAGCGACTGCTGTTCTCCAGCTGCTGTTGGAGACCATCCACATCTTTCTCTCGGTGTTGAATCCTCTGGAGGAGCTTCTGTTGTTGGGGCTGTAGCTCTCTCTGCTTCTCAGCCCTCTCAGCTGCAGCCGTCACTGTGTGGTGGTCTTTGTGTTGATCCACAGAGCAGAGGTAACAGATGCACTGCTGGTCAGTGCGGCAGAACATCTTCATCACCTCATCGTGTCGAGAGCAGATGTTTTCTTGGAGATTCTCTGTGGGCTCCACCAGCTTGTGCTTCTTTAATGCAGTGACATCATAATGAGGCTGAAGATGCTCTTTACAGTAAGAGACCAGACACTGCAGACAGGATTTGACAGCTTTCACCTTCCTCCCAGAGCACAGGTCACAGGACACATCTCCATGTGCAGCAGAGGAGGGAGATACCGGAGCAGCTGGAGCTTCACTCTTCTTCAGCCCCTCCATTAAAACAGCCAACATGGTGTTTTTCACCAGGACAGGTCTCTGGGGGAACTTCTGTCTGCACTGAGGGCAGCTGTAGCTCTTAAACTGCAAAAAAAAGAGAACTTGATGAGTTCAAAAAACAACAGATATTTGAGTAATTGTTGTGTACAAATATGTATTGTTTTCTTATTTTAAATGGCATTGGATTTAATTGCCTTACTCAGTAAAGTGTAAATATAAAATATACATGTTCAATGAAATAAATCCTTATTTCTAGAGGACTTTGTGCAGTGTACCCACCTCTCCGTCCCAGTGAGTGTTCACACAGATCATGCAGTAGCTGTGTCCACAGGGAATAGTGACTGGAGTCTTCATTAAATCCAGGCAGATGGAGCAGGAAAAAGTCTCATGGTCGATTTGCAGTCCATTGGCAGCCATTGTTGTTCGTAGGAAAAAGTACTGTATGGCTTGAAGTGACCCAGTTTACATCTACCTCAGGAGCCACACCCTTTTTTCCAATAACCAATCACAGATTAGGCACAGCAGGAAGCGTTTGCATAGATCTCAGGTCTGAAGTTTCACTGAAAAACAAAGAATTGATTGATAGTATTAGAGTTCATACAAATTATTAAAGTAAGTCTGTGAAATGTTTTGTTAAATGGAAACATAATATATGGAAGGAAAGAAAGATTTAAAAAAATAATAATCATAATAATAATAAAAAAGCTGCCCTCCTCTAAATATACACAAAAAGAATACAAGGTTGTGTTTTTTTTTGGTAATGTACAAAAGTCTATTGCCACTAATTGTGTCTTAAACAGTACTAGAAACGTTTGTGTAGGTTCTCAGTCGTACAGTTGTCCATCGTAGGCAAAGACTGAAGAATTTTTGCCTACGAAGTACTAGAAATGGGAGAAAAAACAAACTGCTCGGGAAGTCTGTACCACAAAAAATAGCTTTTGTTTATTTAAAAAAAAATCGAGTTATGTAGCCTTTTTTGTAAACTTAAGTATAGACCTTTCTCAGTCATGTGACTTGGAATGGAATGCCGGCCTGTTGGTTGGCATTCCGCTGATTTTCTCCACCCGTTGCATGTTATTAGCTGTTCTTTACAATGGTGTTACTGGTCTTGACGCTCTCCAAGACGGTTCAGCTCTTGAGTGGTCAGGTCAGACAACGATATCTGAACAAATGCTCGTTTGTCGGAGCTCAGGACCCGTCATGTGACTTTTGCTGCCCACCAAAGCCTCTGATTGGTCAGAGCATAGAGATATACAATGTTTTGATTTGAATTTCTTGTAGCATCCCATTGTTGCAACATAAGTTCCGCTGCCGATGATGTCAGCTGAGAAAGGTCTATAGGAAAAGTTTAACATGAATGCGAAACGTGTTGATGAGAACAGTGGTGAGGTGCGAGGCTGGTGCCAGCCCCCGTCGTGGTGGGGGCCCCCGTCGTGGTGAGGGGGCCCCGTCGTGGTGAGGGGGCCCCGTCGTGGTGGGGGGGCCCGTAGTGGTGAGGGGGCCCCGTCGTGGTGGGGGCCCCCGTCGTGGTGAGGGGGCCCCGTCGTGGTGAGGGGGCCCCGTCGTGGTGGGGCTGGAGTGTTTTCCCTGGGACCAGAGTTC
>OMNZ01000125.1:1638-12093 GCA_900303255.1 Lesueurigobius sanzi | reverse complement strand
AATATATTACTTCAACAAAACACAGTAATATATTAGTCATTACAAGTTACAATTTAAGTAACTCAAGTTACAAGTGAAAGCTTGTGTAGACAACCTAACGGCATCAAAAGAAAAAACACAAGAATAAGGACGACTGAGGAAAAGGAAATCTTTGACTGTGGTTTTGTTCTGAGGCATTTTCTCACTATTTTCAGTAAAGTAACTTAGAAGTAACTCAAAGTAGTGTAATATGAGTCAGTAAAATGCAATACAAACATATTACATTCTTAAAGCCGCAACAAGTAATATGGAATATATTACAAGTTTAAAGTAACTTGCCCAAATGCATAACCCAGTTAATTAAGGGGGGCACTACTGGCTAAACTTAATTTTTTCAATTTTCAGATTTTGGACCAGTTTAATCTCTTCACATATAAACTTTTCACCTGAAAATCACCAAATCTTCTCAATAAGGTGGTTAATTAATTGCACTGACTGAAACTTTCTCCATAGATTTTCACAGACAATTTTAACTTCAAAGGCCACTTTCTCAAAATGCATTTTTCTTACACTTTTGAAACAGCATCTCCACTTTAGCAGCTCCTACAGCAGGCGTCACCAACGTGGGCAACCAGGTGCCCTTCGGGGCACGTCCTGTAGGCCTTGCGACTTTTCTAAGGTGTAAAACACTTAATTTTCTTGCATCCGATTCTTAAAAATACAGTTATGTCTGTTCTTGTGACTCAGTATGAGTTTAAAATCAAGATCTTTTGATACTGTATAATATGGTCAATAACCTATAAGTAAACAGTGTACGTTTAAGTCTTTAGGATTTGTTTTTAACTGTTTGCCCTCGAACAACTAAAGGTGCCCACACACTAGAGGATTTTTAATCTTTTGAGACTAAAGATCTGTGCAAAGACAACACACACTTAAGGACAGACATGAGGACACACATACACACACATGAAGAGTCCCACCACAGATCATGCCATGAGAGAAAGTTTTTATTGAGCCACGCCTCCCAAGACTAAAAATCTGGCTAAAAATCCTCTAGTGTGTGGCCACCTTTAATGCTCTTGAAGTAGCCCTCGGCTCCAAATTCTTTTGTTCAGACGGATTTTTCCAAATGTAAATCCTAGCCTGATTTATTGATTGATTTACAGAGTTTTGAACCCCAGAAAACATATGCGTATTTATTTACTAATAGCTCATTCAAAAAAATATGCAAAATCCCGTCTGTTTGTAACCAATATATAAAAATAAAACCATGCATTTAAACCTGGTGCTTATTTTTATATGAAAACATAAAATGACTTGCAATAAATCTTTCCCTCATATTTATGTCAGTAATAAACAGCAAAAGTCTCAAACTGATATCGCCCAAACGAAATGGTTTCCTTATTCACCTGCAGTAAATGTAATGTTGGATGTAAAACAATGTAGCTGCTTAGAATGAGATAAAATATGAATTTGATTAATTAAAACCAACAGCAGTGTTTTACATGGAGTTATCAGGGTGATGTGGAAAACATTTTCAACTAAATCCAACTTTTATTTCTTAGAGTGAAGTTTTCTGTCACACTGTTTTCAACATCAAGAATATCAAATGGTATTCTCAGAGACAGAATCTAAATAGAACCAGGTAACCAGCTGTTTTTTTTATTTTTTATCAATGTTTACGCCATGAACACACAGCGGAGGTCACAATCTGGTCTCGTCGCTGGTGCATTAACCATTTGGACCAATATGTTACTCTTTCCATTGTAAAATATCTTGTAAACCAGATCAACCCATTCATTAACAGTGGGGCTTTCCTTCAATTGCCAGTTCCTGAATTCACTTTCCGGGTGCATTTGGCAGCTACAAACCAAGAAGGTAGGACAACTCTTAGTCTAGCATTAAAGCGCTGCTGACGATGTGAACGCAGTGAAAGAAAGGAATATGCAACACAAAAACGGACCTCACATTATAGCTTTGATGGTTTTTTATCTCTCAAATCACCCATTGATTGAGGTCCTTTTGAAAGACGGCCTCCAGGACCTTATGTACTTCTTTCCAAGACGTGGTTATAGAAGTGCAACCCCAAAAGGATATGAACACCACTCGCCATTGTTTGACCACATCACCGACAACAATCCGTTTGGGCTGAATATTTAGATTTTTGAGCTGGTGTACAAAAATAAATGCATGTTTTTTATTTGTTGATATATCAGTTAAAGATTTGAAGAGTTCATTTGCATCTCCGTTTTGAATTTCTCTGAACTTCTCTGAAATTTGGCGCCATGGGACTATACTGTAGAGGCAAAATGCTAACAGCGTCTTTGGTCGTCTTACGGGACGCATCGCTTCATCTAAGCCCAGGTTAGAACATATGTATGCATGTAAAAGCACTGAACTATTCCTTTAAGGTTCCAGACTAAATCCAGATGTGAGGAAAGGTTTAAACATCTCTTAAATCAACCCAGTTGAATATTTGACTGAACTGGCCTCTGATCTGGGGCCCTCCATGCCGTATACACTTCAATATGCAGCCCTGGATGAAAAAAGTTTGGACTCCCCTGATATAAATAGAAAAATCAGAAAAACTGATAATTTTCCAGTGGTCTCTTAATTTCTTCCAAAGCTGTATGTAAAATTAATGTATGCAAAAACCACAGGAAAACCATGACATTTTCTTTTGTAATCAGGGGGCCCCAAGAGATCCTTGGGTGTATAAAGAAGGCCACAACATTCTCACGTTTGGGAAAGGCTGCACTTGTTATTAGTGAATAAATCGGCAAATTTCGCCTAATTTTTTAGGGTTCACAACTAAAATAAATCAGGCTAGGAATAAAAAAAATGTAAAAATCCCTCTGAACAAACCTTAAGTCCAAGAAGTTTGGAGTCTGTAGGAGCCACTAAAGTGCAGATGTCGCCACAATGTGAGAAAAATGCATTTGGAGGAGTTGCAATAATTACACTGCTTGTTGTAGATATTAGGTCATGTATTTGGATGTTAAAGAGCGCAAACTGGCCCCAAACTTGAATATATAAAAGACTTCTTCCTGCAGTGTCTCCACTCAGAACATTTTGTGAGTTCTTATCGCTTAAACAAACATACCACTGTGCGTTGTAACATACACCTTTTACTACATGTAATCTTTGATCCCTCTAAAACACTGCCATACGTTATATTGTGCCTTTGCCATAAACATTGTTCAAAGGGAAGGTATTTGTAGCGTGCTTAAAATTGGAATCAGAGTTTGTACGTGCCGGAAAAGCAGGACATGGCAGCACTGGAATGCAGGAAATGATAAGTTATACAGTATAAAGATAAACCCAGCTGTTCCTTTTCCTTCCTCTGCTGCCCCCTGCTGCGCCATGCTCCATAATGTTAACTCCTCAAACAATGGAGGGCTGAAACGTCCAGGTACTGTATTAACTAATTAAGTCCAATACATTTAACTAACTGGATAATCTTGATTTAAATCCAACATTTGCCCCGTCACATGAAACCGCCCAGAGCTGGATCTCGTCAGACGCTGAAAGACTTTATTTTATTTATGTTTGTTACTGTCATTTTATTGGAATTTTTAGCTTTGAACAATACAAACAAAGGGACATAACGGGATACATTGCCCATAAAACAAGCTAAACTTTGTGACAATCAATAGGTTGCTTTCACGTGACACCAGAGGCTTAACATCGATGGACTATGGAAACCCTCAAAATGCTATTTTTCCGTCTTGGTTTATGGCTAATGTTTCTGTAATTCCCGGGCCAGTCCACATTAAATAAAAAGTGTCACAAAGTCCAACGTCTTGTCTGTAACCAAAGGTGGACACAATATTCAAAAACATGTGTGATGTTGGCCAGTAGAAAGGACTTTCAACCATAAGAATAATATGGCAGGTTTGTCAATCCAAACACTATCAATAATGATTATGGAACCAAATACATTTTGGCTTCTCTCCCAATGAGTTGTATTGGCTCCTGCTCCAAATGAAAGAATTCTGTAACGTGAATGCAACAGATTTGTTTCAGTAATATGGCGTTGAAGTGAAAATTGTCCATGTCTCCCATTTATCTTGATAATCCTCTTCCTCAGTCCTCAATATACAACACTGCCCACGAAAAGCTACACGCTTTGTGGCAAAATGTCGGCTTTTAAATCAAGATAATCCAATCAATTTAATGCACTTGTCTCTCAGCACTAGGGGCCTGGAAGTGTTGGTGGGGCCGGTCGGTGTACAAATAAGAAGCTTTTCACATTTTTTTTCCCATTTATTCATGTCCATTATTTAGTTAAGAGCAAATTCTTCTTTACAATGTTGGCCAAGAACGTTATTACATTATTTCTTCTGATATTCTATTTTGTTACTTGACTTAAAGTTCGAAAGTTCACTTGTTTGTTTCAGAAGAAGTAGAGCACTCCGTCTGTAGTAAATCCAGTAAAGGTGACATATGGAGTGTGGTGCACGTTTCTTAGTGAGCACATGGTGTGCGCGCGTGCGTGTGATGTGTCACTTATGAACCAAAGCTCACCTGACCATGAGCGGCTGAGGGAAGCAGCTCGCGGTCTCACTTTTAATGACATTCTGCAGATTGAGGAGGTTCACCAGTCGAGTTCGAGGAGCGCCTTTGTCTATCTTTGTCACCACAATCTGAACACAATGCAAAAACAATATATGAATCTAGGGCGGCTTGGTTATAGAAAAAATAATAATCACCATTATTTTTGTCATAATTGAAATCGCGATTATTCAAACGATTATTTGTTTGATGATATTTTCTTAAACAAAACAATGCTAAATACTGTATATATTTTGGATAATTATAAAAGTGCATATTCACTGCCCCCTGCTGGCCTGCACTCACACCTGCACACGCAAGATGATGACGTCATTGTGGTGCCCTGATTGTTAAAAAAAAAAGTTGGGCCACGTGAAATGTAGAGGAATAGAAAGATGGGAGTTTGGGAGACTCTTCTCTGTTCTAATCTGTACAAGGAGCAGCAGGACAAAAGATACAAGAGGCTCCAAACCTGTGGCTGCTTCCTAAAAGGTAAACATGAACCAGTGCGTTATCACCATTGACTGATAAATTGTTATGGTTTTTACCGGACAAACAGCAGTGCTTATGTGTCACACAAACAACAGCAGCTACAGGGAGTTTCCTCGCTCGGACACGGTTGGGATGGACAAGTGTGAGCGCATCATTAACAATCCTTTCGTCTGGATTATGCTATTTTTGTAATCGTGCAGTGTTGTAATCGAAATCGTGATTACATTTTGATTAATTGCACAGCCCTACTGTACATGCATCAAACTGTCAGCTGTTCTACTTGAACTTTTATTTACACAGGTTTCTTTTTTGAGTTTCTATACAGCACTATGTTCAGAACAGAACCGTGCAACTCCCTGTCCACTTTTAGAACACTGTAAGCATTGTTGATTTTTAGAAGACATGAAGTGACAAATGTGTGCTTTTTATGCCGTGAAGTTTGAATATTGTAATGGTATATGGTCGCCCTGACAGTGGCACAGATTGTCTGTGAAATGAATTTAATTATGACAGTCAAAATGATTTCATTAAAGCATGTGATTACTCTTAAATAATGAACACATTAAACATTAGTTATCACAAATTAATGACATGTTTGGACCTCACTCGCTCCTGAAGCAGCCGATTGTCTGGTGGATAAGTGCTAGTGTAGGACTGTAACACGTTTCCAATCCCAGTACTGTGGGTTGAGTCGCGACTCAGAAAATTAGCTGGATGCCGTATGGACTCCTCACCCGTTCTCACTCTGACCTGTCCTGAGCCTACAGGCCAAAAATTCCCTTCAAATGTTCATACATTTTTCATTCTTCTCATGGACCAGTGCGATAACAAATGATGTGAGGAGCAGAGTGCTGCACACGTGATGGCAGGCGCCGAGTTGGACCCTGAGCGAGCAGGAGGTTAAATAATGCCAGTAATGTTCAAACTACACTTCCCCTTTGGGCAGTGAGGGAGTATCATACAGTTGTGGCCAAAAGTTTACATACCCTTTTAATCTTTTGGCCATTTTTCATATGTATTACAGCTCTTTCTAATGTAAAGCGAGGGTTAAGTTCCTCACAAGTTCAGTGAACTTCTACCTATTCCTTTTCAGCATCAACTCTGTATTCTCTTTCTGTCTTTTCTGTAGCTTGTCTGTTGATATGCTGCTCAAATGAAATAAATAAATAAACTATTCAAATGTCCCTGATCTAACGTTTACATGACCTTCAACAACTGCCAGGAGCAAAGAAAAACTCACTTCAGCTGAAATACAGGACTCTCTGACAAAATTGGACTCTCCGGAAACAAAAATGTATGTTTGTTTCAAAAAGCACAACATGTAAACTTTTGATCAGGGACATCTGGCTAGTTTCTAGTTGAAAAGCGTAAACACACAACTCTTTTGATAATAAATGGCTTTACACAACCACTAACCATGAGTGAAATCAAGGTTTTTGTGTTTACATACCCTGATATAAACCTTTGGCCACAACCGTATGTCATGTAATAATGCAAGATATCAATCTTTTTTGCAGCTCTAGCAGTAATGTGTGTTCTAGTACCACATATGGCCGTCTGGTTTCTTCACACATCTCCAGAGCGATTCGGTCGGCTTTCTGTAGCCCCACACTCCCATCCACCAGCAGAAATGTCCTCACCAGCCTGGAAAAGAAGGTCATGATTTCCCCCCTTTCCAACCAAAGCACTTCATTCATGATAAACACATCTGGAATTGTATTTTCATTCATTCATGTTTGCGTGATTCTGCATATTCGGTCTGTTTCCCCAAAAGGTTAAAGCGCTTCGCGGATGTGCCCAAGTATTTTATATGCTTAGAAATTAGGGGCGCCTATTGCTTTTACTTATTAGAATATTCTGATAATAAGCATATACGACTCCATGAAGCATTAATGATATATTGTGAAGCATACTTTGTTCTTGTGAAGAGATATGGTTCAACAATGTCCACAAAATCTTTAGGTGCTTTGTGTCCATATCCAGGCATGTCCACAATGGTGAAGGATCTGCCTACTTTGTAGAAGTTCATCTTCTTTGTGTGTCCCTGAAGAGGAAGGAAATGAAACCATTAGAAAACACGGAAGCATAACTGGTTTAAATTTAGAAGATACATGAATATTCTTTTTTTTTTACAAGTACAATGAAAGAGGGAGCTTGTGAATTTTAAAAATTGTTAGTTGTGGTCCAAACTTATTCCGAACTTTCCTAACAAAATTCTTACATTCCAGTTCATCACAGGGATGAGTAAAGCTGGACACACACACTAGAGGATTTTTAGTCTTAGGAGGCGTGGCTCAATAAAAACTTTGTCTCATGGCATGATCTGTGGTGGGACTCCTCATGTGTGTGTGTGTGTATGTGTGTCCTCATGTCTGTCCTTAAGTGTGTGTAGTCTCTTAAGTCTCAAAAGATTAAAAAGTGTGTGGGCACCTTAAGTGTGTTTCACAACTTTCAGGGAGTAAGGCTGCCATCTTGATGAAACCAACAACTATCCCGCTAGCTCATGATATCCAGCTCACTTCATCCTCTCATCCTCTAATCCTGCTCTATTTGCAGGTATTTAACCACTGTATTCAACTTTTTCTTTCTATTCTTGTGGATATTTTGAGTAAAAAACAACAACAACAAAACAGGGTTAATACTATCTTTAAACCGAAGATTTCACTCACCTTTTGTTCCAAACGTAAACACAGCGCTGGAGGAGGCACATGGATTGTCCGAGTCATGCACGGATTGAAACGAGGGGCCAGTATTGAATAATTAAATATTTTTTAAGGAATTTCTAATCTAATCATAACACCAATCTGTGGTAAATCATTTTCAAGACGCTTCCATCATTTAATCAGTTTGAATTGTACTCAGTAAGTACATGTGGCTAGGAAGGATTAACTAATATTGTGGGACACTTACAGGAGTTTTGGACACTCGGACCTCAACCTCTGGACTTAGAGAAAACAGAGCTTTGATGAGAGACGACTTTCCCACATTGCTCCGACCGATGAAACACACCTGGAAAACATGGCACAACAAATGTCTTTCGGATTATACAACTGCCAACTTTCTTCTTTATACAGACTTGTGTCCCACATCGCTAATCGATACAATGAGTCGAATAAGTCACTGGCCAACTTCCCCCAGTCCAGATCAATGTGACACATCTTTTCAGAGGCCGGACAAATCACTTCAAAAAGAAATGACGCAGGAGACGTGTAAATATTGTGGTTTTGATAAACATATGCAATATGGCAATATGTTTTTGTTGTTTTAAATCCTATATTCACAAACTGGTTAACAGTGTTGGGGAGAATACTTGTATTCAGTTACAGAATACTGAATACTTGTCTTAAAATGTATTTTGCAACGTATTCAGTTACTTTGCCCAATCAGTGTACTGTATTCTGAATACTTGGATACTTTCACCTGAATTTGCATTATATTTTGTATAAATATGGTGAAAGATTAAAAATATGTAGCAACACTTTTACACCAACTGTTGTCTGTCTCTTCTGTCTCTCTTCTTTCACTCTCTCTGTCTCTTCTTTTTCTCTCTCCTTCCTCTCTCTCTCTCCTTTCTCTTGCTCTCCTACCTCTCCCTCTCCTCCCCCTGTCTCTTATTTCACTCTGTCTCTCTTCTTTTTCTCTCTCTCCTTCCTCTCTCCCCCTTTCCTTTCCCTATCTCTCTTTTCTCTCTCTTCTTCCTCTCTGTCTCTCTACTTCCTCTCTCTCTATCTCTCTATCTCTCTCTCCTCCCTCTCTCTCTCTCTCTCCTTCCTCTCTGTCTCTTCTTTCTTTCTCTCTCATCTCTCCTTCCTCTCTCTCTCTCTCTGTATTCCTTTGGTATTTGAAAAGTAACTGTATTCGAAATACTCTTAAATGAGACAGTATTTGTACCTGAATACAGTTACTCAAAATGAGTATTCTGAATACGTATTTTCAATACATGTATTTAGTTACTCCCCAACACTGCTGGTTAGTGGAATAAGCAAATAGAAATCGCTAAAATCATCAATGACCATAATGTGTGTCCCTACAAAACACCATTAATGTCATCACTCATTTGCAACACGCATTAAATCTGCCTCTGAATAAAAACATTTAAAAATAAGGATAACTCCACAATGTCACTTAGGAAAGGACTGTAACAGACCTCTGGCTGTTTGATATCCGGAGCATGGTCCATCCTCTCTGCAGAGGTGAAGTAATCGATCTGATGAGACGGTGAGGAACAGAAGAGTTTCTCTGCTCGGAGCATGTCCTCCACACTGGGGTGAAACAGCTGGAAATCTGACCGATCCACTGTCCTGCAATCAGAAAATAAAGTTCCTCATCGAGCAGTGGCGCCCAAAGTTTATTCAGTGGAGAAGGTCTTAGTGGGTGGAGGGTCAAAACTGCATCACTGCTTTTCATGTAGAAATGCCAAATTCAAACAGATCTATGATTAAACTTCCTGCTATTGAGCTGGGCATGCTGTTTTGGTGTCCTTAGGTACTATTGACAGGTTACACTGCAAAAGGTGATCTCTAGATGAGTTCAATTTGCTTGAATTCAGAATATTTGACTTTATTTTGAGTAATATTGACTCACCAAGTTACATTATCTGCCAATGGAGCAGGTATTTTTGCACTTAATATAAGAAAAAACAACTTTGTGTGCTTAAAATTAGATAATAAATCTAAATGTACTTGAAATGGTATGCTTTTTCTTATGCTAAGTGGAAAAATATTTGTTCTATTGGCAGATAATTTTACTTGGCAAGTCAAAATTACTCAGAATAAGGTCAAATATTCTGAATTCAAGCAAATTTAACTCATCAAAAGATCACTTTTTGCACTGTATTCAGTGCACAAATTAATCAAAATACATCTGAGGGGCCAAATTAATCCCAGGCATAGAGGCTTCAATAGCATACAATAATAGGTAATTTTACCAGGGCTACGGTTTGGTGTTAAATTGTCCTTGATGTCCCTGATGAGTTACATTTTGCACAGTGTGTAGGAATTTATTTTACAAAAACATAGGTTCTGAGCAAAGGTATGTACAAGTCTTTATTCTACTAACTAATAACATTATGCAACAAGTATTTGCATGTACCATAACACTACCACTCACCGATCGAGGTAGGGCTCCATGTTACTGAAGGGGTAGAGGAAACTTTGAGCTTTCTTTTGAGGTAGCGATGTCACATTTTGGAGAGAGGCTAATCTGTGGGCGTTCATTCGGGAAACAGTCCACACTAGAATGTCAGGGAGTGCCCTTACACCCTGGGGGTAAAACATCTTACAAAGATCCACACAAATGTTAATCCATGTACTTCTGTCTCCAACCTGCAAAACAAGAGCAAGACCAGTGTCATGTGTGGCTTTTATGGTGTACAAGCAATAACAGCGTTGGGGGGGATACTTTGAAATTGTATTCAGTTACAGAATACTG
>OMNZ01000124.1:998-21647 GCA_900303255.1 Lesueurigobius sanzi | reverse complement strand
GGGGGGGGGGGGGGGGGGGGGGGGGGTTAAATGGATTTGCTATGCAACCATCAAAATTGTAATTAATTGGGCATTTCTACTAAATGTGCACCATTTAAATATAATTAATGCCTTCAAAACGTTAAAATAGAGCACTTAATGAAGAAAAAAAGCATTATGATGCAACAGAGGTACACCAATGTATTATATGAGCCCATACAACCCCAAATAGCAGTCACCGTGATTTTGAAGATTTAAAAAAAACTTGGATAATAATAACTGATTTTGTGCGAAAATCCTAATGTACAAATATGGACTGTATTCGACAAGGGATGGTAAAACGAATGTCCCTTATCTAACTTTTACCAAGCCACTGTCTGCGAGTGCTGATGTCCAACACGTGACTGATAAGTGACAACCGCAGTTAGCAATGGACAGTAAAAGTAAAGCAACCCGTTTATTTACAGAATGACATCTGTAATCCTTTTTGACACGGCTTCAAAATGAACACGAGTACTATATTAACCACTTGGGAAACTTTACAGTCAGTTAATTTACCGCGAAATCCCCTCATTTCCTGGAGAATGTTACAAAAACACAATGTCCTTTACAAACTATTGCATTCACACTTACCAGATATGTATTTTGCTGTTTATGTTCCGCGCAGTTTTCATTGCGAGTTCTACTCCAAACATGGTATGAGCTTGTTTGTCGAAGAATATACGCCAATTTTCGTTTCTGGAGGCAAAATCCATACTTTAGTGGGACCAACATCGGCGCCATGTTGACGAAGCAGGAAGGCGCTCACTGACGTGCTCGCTGACCACGCCGGGGACGTCATATCCGGTTTACGACGACGCTGTCAGCTAGCAAACAAGCACGGGGTTGATTATTTATTTTAAAAGGAAGTGTTTGTCTGACTTCTATTGTAGTGTAGCTAAATTATACGTTTTGTACTTTTTGTGAGATATCGTTATTTTGTATGCAGCAGGCGGAGCACATTTGAGCACACAGCGAAGCCAAAGGAGGAACACGCTGCCTTGTCTGCTGCTGCCGCTGCGCTGCTTCTTTTTTTGTGTTACATAGGAGTTTTAGGTCAGCGCGTCTGTCGGCCCACTCGGACTAGCAATTCAGGATGCCATGCCATAACCAGCAAGTGAATAGCATCAGCAGTGGTCAAGAACACCCAATGAAGCAAGTTCGATTCGCAAATAGCACCAATAACAACAATGTACCCGGTGTACTATCGGACAATGATTCAAGTAGTAATGTCACTGTGCAATCCGTCAATAACCAAGAAAACCTGGGACCTCAACTTAAACTGCTGCCCTTGAATGACCAGATCCGAGAGTTACAGACTATTATCAGAGACAAGTGAGTGGCTCTTTTATCCACACAACTACACCCTGCTTGATCATTGTTGACCTGCTTAAAGGCTTGAAGTGACACATCATTACACTGAAAGAAAATCTCAATTATGATGAATATGTTTTCTATCTGTGTTATTACATCGTCAATGCGTTGTAATAAACACATATTTCTGTATAATTTCAGGACAACGAGCAGAGGAGATTTTGTGTTTAGCGCAGACAGATTGGTAAGATCACAATTGTACATGCTCATCAATATTAAATTAAGGTTGCAATCTATGATAATATGGCAATATAAAAATGTAAAAACAAATCATTGTATGTGTTTATCTGCCATATTGCCATCCATAGTGGTAACTGACAATAGTGATTTCCTTCAATCAGACTAATATATTGTTTAATTTGCGCACAGATCAGACTAGTTGTTGAAGAGGGTCTAAACCAGCTGCCCTACTCAGAGTGCACAGTTACAACACCAACAGGTAATGTGTACAGATGCGCCGATACAGCTCTTTTGCTTCCTGCCAATACCATTACAGTTTCACAAAAGTAGGTTTATACATGACATAAATTGTTGTTATGTTAAGAAACTGGTTTGCAATGAGTGAAAAGGTGATTAGTCCTTGTTATATTAACATAGTCACCTTCCAACATAAAATGATCATTAATGCATTACAAAGATGTTATATCAGTAATTCTGTTACAGCGTTTACTAAAAATCAAACACAGACCAAACGGTGGCCAATATTATTTTACTACTTTAGGTGTGACTCAGTCATAGCTTCTGTCCCAGCCTTGATTGGTTGAAGCTAGCATTAGCATACTGCTGCTAACTGCAGTATTTTGTGCAGTGATCAAAAGTAGTATTGCAGAGTTTATAACAATGGCTGAATTCTACAGGATAAGAGCTTTTAAATGACACACAGCATGCCCATATTGACTTAGATTAGATTCAGTTGGTGAAAGTATTCAGTATTGGATATTTGGAATTGATACCCAATATTTTGTTCTGGGATTGACTCCGATATCCGATACCAGTATCGGATCGGTGCATCCCATGTAATGTGTGAGTTATTGACTTCTAAGAAGACATTTAGAAAAGCATATTTAAAACTCATGCATGTGTTTGTTCCTTGTTTCTTCAGGGTACAAGTATGATGGTGTGAAGTTTGAGAGAGGCAACTGTGGTGTTAGCATCATGAGAAGTGGTAAGTCAAACATCAAAATTGGTATCTTGTGAAGGGCGGAAACAAACTAATCTTGTATTCAGTCATTGTGATCCTTATCTGGTATATAAATATTCTACATGCTATGCCGATAAATGTGGTATCACTACCAAGTCATCATAAAGTTATCTGATGGATGTTTTAGCTTCAAATGTTGTAAGTTTTTCTGACTTGAAACAGGAAATACGACCATATTAGTCCAGTGCTCAGGATTCTACACTAACTTCTGTCGCTCTGAGAATAGGCTTTAAAACGGCTTGTTACAAGTCTCTTGTAGCACCAAAGTACATCTCTGACATGTTAGAGCCATATGAACCATCTCGGGCTCTGAGAACCTTACGAGGTAGTCTCCTACTGGACCCAGAGTCAGGACTAAACATGGTGAGGCTGCGTTTCGGTTTTATGTAGCGCAAAATCTGGTCTTGCCTCAACTCTGCAAATGTTCAAAGCCAGGCTGAAAACATTTAGCTGCACATGTTACAATTGAAAGTATTTCATCTGAACGCTGTGCTTTTGATTTACTTTAATTTATTAATTATTATAATTAATTGACTTGTGCATGAAGGGTGCTCTACAAATAACTTGCCTCACTTTGCCTTACAAACAAAAACAAAGTGAGAAATGGGTCATAAAATATAGCATTTAGCATAGCTATGTGAGCAGCAGCGTGTATAGTTGGAAACTTAATCTCATTATAACATGCACATAATGTTTTAACACTTGTTAATGACATACGTTTATCTGATTTCTTCTTGTAACTACACAGGTGAAGCTATGGAGCAGGGACTCAGGGACTGCTGTCGCTCTATACGAATCGGCAAAATCCTCATCCAAAGTGATGAGGAAACACAGAAGGCTAAGGTCTATTACGCCAAGTTCCCCCCTGATGTTTACAGGAGAAAAGTGCTGCTCATGTATCCCATCCTTAGTAAGTACAGGTTGTCGTTTACCACATTCAATTCCTGGATTTATCCATTATTGGAAATCTCCCTTGAGTTGACCTTCAGTGCCAATCTACATTTCCACATTATACCCATTCAAACTGTTCTGGTAATTATAGCTCTCAGGGGGAAATTATACACTGCCTGGGCGATAGCCACCAAGCCGCTAAATAGCATAACGGGGCAAGCAAAATTAGTACCTTTTATAGCCCCAGTTTCCCTAGTATTACATTTTTTTTGTTATTTTTTGTTTATGATCAAGGTTGGAAGTATGTTTTGAAATGTCAGAATAAATACTTGAACAGGTTGCGTTCACGTTCTAGAATTCTATTTCAGGTGGAGGGCAGGGTCATTACAACTCTATGGGAGAAAAACAGTTTTTGAAGGAAATTTCAAAAACAGCAAATTCACAAATGTTGTTTTTGGTAATTATTTGATAGTGATTAGATTCACAAACCTGACATTATTTTTATTACTGTAAGAGCTTTCCACTGGCCAGCATCACACATATGGTTTTGAATATTGTCTCCACTTCTGGACACCTTTATGAGAAAATAATTATAGCTTATTTCATATGTGCTGACAGAGAAGAGATTGAACTTTGTGATAGTATTTGTTTCATGTGGATTGGCTGAGTAAATACAGCATAAACCAAGTAGAAAAATCTGCATTTACCCAGCACAGAATGTGTACCTGCCCTCCACCTCAATGTATGTTGTGATGTCACGTGAACACAACCTATTGATGCTTTCTAACGGTTAAAAAATGAAAGCTTGCCAAATGTCTCGCACATGGCTAATTCTTGGACAAAACGTTCAGTTCTTTCAATATGTTGCAAGTTTTACAAACTCAACAAAACTCAAGTTACATTGAATATGTTTTTCCTGATGATAATTTGAGATTTCACTTGCCTGCAGGTACTGGAAACACGGTGATTGAAGCAGTGAAAGTGTTGATAGAACACGGTGTCCAGCCTCGACATATTATCCTCCTCAGTCTCTTTTCTACACCTCATGGTAAACTATAAATCTTTATCAAAGTACAGACAGGGCACCAATTTTCAAGAGTGCATCGATTTCCCTGACAGGATTCTCATAATAGACGAGTCGTATTCAGTTAGCATGTTTTGCCCAAGTCTTACATTGCAAGATGAAGGTACGGAGTACAATGGTGCAAAATTTAAAGGTGTGTTTAGGGTTGCCACCTGGGCCTGACAAAAAACATTTCGGCAACCCAATTGACCCTTTTGCTTATAAGCAGTGGCGCCCTTCACACATCTAACCCAAGACAAAAAAATGCCCTTCTATAGCAAAATTGGACAACACCTTGTGATGTGTTTACTAATAATATTATTTTGCTCTCAACGGTAATATTTTTGATTAACTTTAATACCATTATGTTGTTATTTATTCAGTTAATTGCTTTAAAAATGTCCAGTCTTTATTGTTTTGGCTTATTTCCTACAGTTTTTGATTGTAGACACCTGGGGGGCTAGTGGGCAGGTAAAAGGTGATATACAGTATAGGAAGTGTCCCGGGAGAATATTTTTTTCCCCCGGGACAGGCCATTAAAAAGAAGGACAATCAGGTAAAACCGGGACAGGTGGCAACACTAGGTGTGTTCACACTGAACATGATAATTGGCATCGGCCGGAGTATTTTCTGTGTAATCACGATGAGAAAATGCGTGCAACTGAGCAATGCAATTCCAGCTTCTTGAGGACTTGACGCACAGGTTGAAAGTGGAGTCAAACCCACTTGCTCGAGAAGCTGGTGTGTATTTGTATACATTCATCAGTCAGGGACAATGCTCTGTACTGACATGGGCACCATATGCCAATCTGCTGTACAAGAAGCGATCAGAGAAACAATCAAAAACACACGGTAAAGGTGATCTACAGACCGTGGGTTGGAGCTACACAACCACCTGTGAACGCACCTTAAGAATAGGTCTTGAACATAGAAAGAAGTGTACTATTGTCCATACAACAACCAGGGACTTTATGTTAAACATTGTGCCATAATGCTGTTTGTTACCTCACAAAATAGTCTTAAATCCATTTCAAATGAATACTTTGGTTCATTTTCTAAATGTTGCAATGCTCATGCACTTTTTTTTGTAGGAGCCAAATCGATCATTCAGGAGTTTCCAGATATCACCATCCTGACCACAGAGGTTCACCCAGTGGCTCCAACACACTTCGGGCAGAGATATTTTGGCACAGATTAAAGACAACAGAAGGGATTCAATCTTTTTTTTTTTTCTTTGTGTTTTAAATATTTTATCTGTTTTGCCAAATGCTATCACTTTGTATCCAAAGTATTTGTTCAGGCAAGGTTAAGTTTTTTTTGCTGTGTATTCTGTGAGTAAGTATTGTTCTTGACTGTAAAAACTTTCAACCACAATGGATTTCATTTTATTTTGCATGTTACAATAATGGATGAATTATAAAGAATTTCCATTTGTCGAATGACATAAAAACAAAGTAAAAAATAAATATTATGAACCTTTTTGATACAGTGGATTTACTGAGAGGCATCACAATGGCAATATATAACAAGACCGGTAATGTCATGAGTATGTGTTGAGACCTAATTATTTGATGCGTCATAATAAGTTAATACAATACATTTGTAAACACAAGAGAAAAAAGGCCCACAAATAGACAAAACATCAAACACCCAACTCTCGACTTTTGTACACACCTCCCAACTGCCATCAGACCCATATACACAGCATTAATCAATGTTACTGTATTTATCTGGACAGAAGCAGCATTTGATGATTTGGCTTACACAAAAAGTACATACATAGCACAAAAACATGTCATATATCAAACACCATCCAGGTTTGATAAAGACCCAACACTTAGTACCTATTTTATTGCAACACAAGAATGTAGTCAAGTTTAGACTGAATAATAACAAGATGTACTTTCTAGTAAAAAGTATACAAAGTAAAAAACATTGCAAAAAAAACTGATCTCTACCAACCAGCGGATGAGGATCAGTTGCTTCGTCAACTACATTTTACAGGAACCTGCATAATAATTCTTCCCAGAAGTAAATCAGACTGAAAATACAGTAGGCTACACCTAGATATTTAACAGCTTTGCAATGTCTTATTTCTCCAGGGCGGGTGGACTTGTTTGTTATTATTCTGTAAATCCTCATGACTTTAAACCCTAAATGCCTCCATTAAGCACTGCATTTTGATAGGATATATGATATGATAAGATGCACGGACCTTAAAAACAAGACTAAAATGGTTTTTATATACAATCTTTGGGTCCATTTGAGAAGCGGATTAATCAGTGGAAATTGTTTATACAGTTTTCCAAACAATTGAGAGAAGAGAACAATTCAAAACCTAAAAGTAAACAAAACATTTAGCCTACTAGTCTGTGACGCAGGCCTACTTGGGATGTGAATATATGGGTTTTCCACACTCGACGGGTAAGGTCAAATTATATGACGTAACACGGAGCACTCACCCATAACTCTACACCATAGTGTCAAAAAACAGTTTAGTGCCATGAAACGAGCTACCTGATAACAGTAAGAAATCCGGGAAATAATTAAAGACCTGCAAGTACAAACAAGATACCTTTTCCAATTGTGACCCAAATACTGTTTATGTTATATGCAAAAAAAGCTGCATTTTGTACTTTGCGTTTCTCGGTTGATATTTGACATTTAAATAAGTAGTTTGGCCTCAGTCACTTGATTCCATTAAAAACATGTAACTGGAATGACTGCAGTGAGTAGGCCTACAGCTACAGTCCATCTTCTGTGCCTCAATAGTTCTTGCTTAAAATAACTACTCGTCCATCTCAATTGTGACGGAAGGATCACGTTCACCCACTGAAAAGGAGAAAAATAAGAGAGGCTTTACTTTTAAAATGATGTCCTGTAATGTCACAATATCCTTCAGAGGTTCAAGCCTGCCATTTAGCCACAAGGGGGCAGCAGAGCACTTAAGACGTCTGAGGCATTACAGTGCATGGAATAATCCAACTTTACAACACAGTAATAAGAACCAAAAGACATACAGCTTTGAATTATCTTAGACCCATAAGAAAGTAGTCTTGGTTAAACACAAATATATATGTTTTTACGACTGTAAACCGCATAGCAATATAGATATTATAAGTACAATTGACTTAGGTTCATTTGTAAATTTCCAAGGACAAAAAAATCACTTACAAAAGCTTCCTTCCTCTGAGCAGTCGTCTGACTCCTCCCACATTTCTGAAGCTAATAATGGATTTTGCACCTCACTTTGATTCTTCAGGGGAAAGAAGTGACCATTCCCTTGACTGACAAGTACATCGGACAGATTAGTACAATAACTTAAATTGATCTATCTGACTGATACACAAGTCAAGAGTCTTTAAGGAGAGACTAGCTTACCTGGTGTAGATTGGGATGAACCACAGTCTCCTGTCCTCCCCAAACACCTGCCTCAGGTTTCTATGAACGCCAACATTGAAGCCATTTTTGTCTGGACCGTTGACAAATAGAGGTGCAGAGAAGGCCTCTGAAAAGGAAATCATACACATGAATGTCTCAAAGAACATTCATGACATCTTAATATTTCTAATAAAATAGCTCTTGCCTAAAGTGGATCTGTTTTTGGCCACCAACCAACAGTGATAGCCAAAGAGGAACATGAGACTGACAAAGAACATGAGCGCCACAAACATGAGGAAAAGGACATGGAACTTGGCAGGTCCATTTGGCAACTCCCCCTAAGCCGCGAAAGAGGAGAGCAGACGGCTGATGAACTTACATGCCGCAATGATCGTTAGTTCAATATGTGATATTTCAGAATTTTGGTATGGCACTTACCACCCAGAATTTGATGAAATACTGAAATACTGTTGCTGCGATGAATACACAATATACCATGGAGTATGACAGAAACAGAAGAAAAAACTTGTAGTTTGAAAATCCAACACAGTTGTTCACCCTGAAAAATGCCAAACATTAATGTACAAATGCCCTGTTTTTGATTTGATACAAGATGGACCCTCCTGAAGCAATGAATGATTAACATACCAGGGACAGTGATGGTCCATCTTCAAAACACAGCTGAATAAAGAAAAAAGAAACAGATTAACATATTTAAAACTATATTTATTGGCTTATACAATAATTGCCACTTCAAATAATATCCCTGCCCCATTGCTTTAGAAAGTTGGGTGGACATAACCCCTAAGAGCATCTGCTGTCTCTTTGTACACGTCATTGCTCTGATTTATTGCTAAGAGATACTTCGTACCAACAAAGCAACACCTTCTAATTATTACAAACTGCTCTTCGCCAACAAATACGTTTGGCCCTGGGCGGTGTTTCTACATGAATGGACCGGAGAGGAAAGGGGACTTACGTTTCACAAACTGAGCAGTGGTGACAGCGGTCAGGCTTCAGCACCTGGCAGCGGTCACAGAACCTGATAGCTGGAGACAAGAGGATGACCAGTTGAATGAACGACATTTGAGATGTGCTTTAGCCTTTGCTTATTTCCTGAAGCCTAGAACTTTGCAATCAACCCTAATGAAAGAGACACAAGAGATGGCTGATTACACTCTCTCTGGTGAGCTAACACACTCTACAGCCTGATTGCCCTAGCCTACTTTCAACTCACACAGGATGCACCTGCACACTGAAAAATGCAGAACAAAACAGTTCTTTTACCTGACCAGGACAGGGTCCATGTGATAAAATAATTAAACACAAGGACATTCTTGGTAGAAGATATTAAACTTATTTACCTCCAGATTGCGCTCGTGTGGAAATTGGAAGTTTCTTTGCAATCTCAACAAGGATCTGTTTCTGCGCATCAGGCCGCTCCTCCATCTCATATCTTTGTTTGTCTGAATATGAGAGCTGAAACTAACATGAAGCAAAGAAACAATAAAGAAATCAGTAACATCACTAGATATGAGTGGGAAAATACTGTACTAATAGAAGCAGGGGGCATAACAAGTGTACCTTTTTGCATGGGGAAGCAGGGGGAGTAAATATGGACTTCCAATAGGTCCAAGAAAACATCACAAAGCAAATGTGAAACACTAGTAGATAGGCCACTGCAAAAACAAATGTACCATTATTGAATCCTATGGTGGGAACTTATGTGTCACAGTGGTCATTTATATAAAAAAAATAATAATAATAATTCATTCCATTAAATACTTACCTTTTTCAAATGGATTATTAATGGTAACTGTAAAACAAGAAAATAAGTAAAGAAACGATTAAACAGGAACTAAAAGGTACTATGAAGTAATAGACTAACGCGATTATTCTTTGTCTTCATCACAAAATGATTGACTGCACTGACGCAAATCCGAGCTACTGGGAACATGAAGCTAAAACTTAACATGAGAGGCTATAGGCTCCAGCGGCTCTGTTATAGAAGGCATTATTTATCATGGACAAGACATTCAACACTCGCTTCCGCGTTATTTGCTGATTCTGGCCATATTTCTGTCAACACTGCTGTGCGGAAATCTGCGACATCCCCGGCTAAAAACGATGTAAAAACCACAACAAAGAGCAGTGCTGTATACTTACACAGACATAACTCAAAAACATAGGCATAGTACGACCACAGCACCACGGAGGTGATGATAAGGACAGGTATCCAAGAGAAAACCCGCTGACAGCATCTCAAACCTCTGGAGAGAGCCATATTCATTTCACCTCTGGGTTTATCGGTGTTCCATTATTATCCCTAGGATTTATCCATCAATAACATCGGCACTCGATTCAGCTAGACCACCACCTTGGCTTGAGTTGCCAGGTTTGATTTTTGCCGCCTGAAAAACTTAGTGTGCCACTGTTGGATTCATTAATAATACTTCCACCATGATCAGCATGAATCCCATAGGCTAAACACATTTTAATAAACTATTTGAGATCTTCAATCAGTAATCAGTCAGGCTAATATTCAGCCCAGTGACGCAGGGAGGCTGCTCGACTCGATGCGGCTGTTGAGGCTATCAGCCATCTCTTCATTGAGGTTAAACCAGGTTAAACCGGGTTAAACAGGTAGGACGTCACGTCGTGCGTCAGATCATTATTTTGTAGCATACTGTATTTTTTTTTTAATTAGTATTTTATTCACATTTATAAAAAAAAAAAATACAAACTCGTGAGAGGAATTATGAACAAGTGTACAGATCAAACACTAGGGGGCGACAAGTCACAAAGATAGCAACTTATATGGTGGCTGATGATACCTGCAGTTTTCCAGTCTTTCAATGTTTTTAAAGAGCTGTAATATATTTTAAATTAATTTAAAAACAAGGTAAAGAGGGCTTAGCACGTAATATTTAGCCAGAAGTATAACAATTTTAATAATTGGGAAGAAGAAGTGTCCAAATTGTCCATAAAAAACAAAATATGTGATCAAATTCAATCAAAATCAAATCACATTTTATTTATAGAGCCCTTTACAACACTCAAGGTGACCAAAGTGCTTTACAATAAAATCACATAAAATCCATTAAAACATTCATACAGCCAAACAATAAAACAGGTAAAATGCATTTAAAGTACTATGTACTAAAAGGTGGAATGTTAAGCTTCAGATTAATCCAAGAACGAACATTGTTCCAAAAAGATTGCGAATAGTGACAGTCGAAAAACAAATGAGCAATTCAATCTCTTGGGCCAACATCAAATTTAAACCTTCTTTCAAGACATTGGCCCACACAGGATCCTATATGTGATTTATTATTTTAAAGTGAAATTCGCCATTTCATAAATGTAGAATAAGCTTTAATTTGAGTTAAAAGATCAGCTGAATAGGCCAATTTCTTGAAATAGCATACGGGATTCCAGTAGAGTAGACCTACACAGCAAACTATAAACGAACTGCAATGTGTCGAGGACTCCAGTGGAGGGCGCTCTGAGATTGTAAATAAATAGTTAAAGTCCTACACTTTACCACTGACTACACACAATGAAGGCCATAAGATTCTCTTGAATAAAACCACTTGGCTTAAGCCTAATCTGAAGTAGTTTACTGACATACATTTTGTATTAAACAAGCTGCAATTGACCATGTACTATGAGTATGAGTGTGACTTATGTATTAAAGGGAGACTGCAGACAAAACAAAACAAAAAACTTTTTAAGGTTTGGTTTGCTCTCTTTACACTTTTAACAAGAAATGAATAAAATACCAAATCAACACAACTAGGTGTTTAATTATTGCACTGATGTCTCCATAGAATTATATGAGAAACTGTACATTCAAAAGGCCATTTTTTTCTCAAAATGCATTTTTCTTACATCTACCCTGCAGACACCTGGTCACACAAAATGTTGTAGTCTTGTACTTAACATTTTGAAGGATGTTGCACTGTGATATTTCAATATCTGATTCATTGAGTTTTGGACCCCAAAAAACAAGGCAGAAACTAATATTTAACTTATTAAAACATTTAACAAGATATAAATGGGAAATTAATGTACTGTAATTCAATTCAATTCAATTTAATTCAATTATGATACATTTTATTTTATTTTTGGAAACAAAATCTAAATAATTTACAAGTTACAACATTTCTTCAGAGGGGATTTTTGATGTCAGTAATATATGGCAAAAGTTTAAAAATGTATATCTCTAAATTTACGTTTTTCCCTATTGACTTGCGGTGTCTGGCCTTAATCACCACTTGTTCGTTGAGATGGGTCTGCTGATAGTGTGACTCATCTGTGCGTTGTATTTTGTCATGTTTGGATGTAGTTATGGAGAACAGTGCGCATACACTCTTGTCACTTGATTCCTACTACACTTTCTGATTGCTGTCAAACCGTTCGTTGTGTTGTGGGACCCCAGAGTCAATGGAGCATGCCTTTAACTGTGGCCCAGTCCTGCAGATCAGAGGAGCTTTTGTGGGTTCACAGTACCACCTGCTGTCCCATTTTACGCAATGCAGAGTCCCTATCAGCAGTGCTAATCCTTGTGGGAGAGGGGTGTGAGGTGAGCTGCACCCAAATTTGACCTTGTCTTTCCATAACACACGTACTCCCCTCTCTGCCTCTAGCCCTACTCCGCTGCCCCTGAAATTTTATTCCACTTCAGCCTATTGTCTGTGGTTTTCTCTCCATGTCTTTCCTGTTGTCAGGCCGCTTTCTTCAAGCAACAGAGACAGTAGCTGAGTAATGACAGCTCCTTTCTCATTCTCCTGTGCAACTGGAGGCAGGGAGTGGCCCACCATCTTCCAGAGCGACAGAAAACCAGTCCACTGCAAAAGTCATTGTGACTCTCAATAGTAAAAGTCTCTTAATCAAACATTTTCCACAAACAGCTTGCATTACTCATCGGCCTGGGAACCATCTGGCCCATCCGTCCATAGGAGTGGATACCTTCCCCATTGTGGTTCTCCTCGAGGTTTCTCCGTTTTGTCCCATAGTTTTTCCTTGCCGCGGGGGAGGGTCTAAGGAGGTGGGATACCCCAGGCTGACATTTCATATGTTTGATGTTTGATATTTTGACTTGTTTTGTGTTTGTACCGACCTATGAGACGACTCCTGTTGTGATATTGGGTGTTACAAAAACTGATTGATTGATTGATTGATTAGCAGGTTGAGGCAAACTTTGCAATTCAGTGTCAGAGGTTGAGCCATCCTGGTAGTGGTACTCTATAGGCAGACAGTTGAGCCGGATAAGAGCCTGAGTGAGTAGAAGTCATGCGTAGCTGCACAGAAGTGTGAAACTATTGGGACTTACAATAAGACTCCATGCAATTCTTATTACTGGCAGCCATCACACATGGTCCAGTTACTTGAGTTTGCTCCCAAGCAGTTGCCTCCATTCTACTTTGAAGATGAAGTGGCACTGAGAAAGTGCAATTTATTTTACTCCTGACACAGTCATGTCATGCAGCATTGTCTTGAATGGTATGGCTGCTTAGTACGAGGGTGGGTGTTCATTGAGAGATGTGCAGAATGTGTTCACAGGGTGTTCATTCATCGCTCTATTTTATTTAACAAATTATGCTGTAGCATTTGATAGGAGTTCCTGTTTCATTCTCTGCGTGCTTCTCTGTCTGGGCTAAGAATCCTGTCTGTCTGTTTGAAGTCAATATGGAGCTCATATTGGAAAGTCTGCATTCATCTCATCATATTGCCATTGGTGAGTAGCCAGGTGATCAAAGGCTGCTGCTGCCCTCATTTACACAATCGGTATGTGTGTAAAAATCAGAGTTGAGTAGACTAATTAGCTCAAGAAAACACAACTATGACTTCATAGAACATGGTTTCAACCGTCATTTGCAATTTAGTGTACATAAGACAGAAAACGACTTAATGTGTTCTACCATTACCCTATTAAGTGTAGTGGATTCTTTCAAAGTGCTATGCGGCATGTGTATTATGCATGCACAAAGATGTCAAGGTGGAATTATTGAGAATAATGCATGTGATTTCTGTGTCGGTGCGTCATACTGCCTAATGTCCGGAGTGCGAGAAAGACTACAGGGTATAATTACTGCTCTCACCCCTCTGATGGACACACAGGACTTCAGACGTCTGGAAAGCTGCTTGAACGGTGACATCAACAAGCAGCGCTCAGTGGAGCAAGAGAAGACCCATGTTTCTGCTCATATTCACACTTAACAGCAGAACAAACAATGACAGGGCGGGGAGGACTTGCAGACACCTCACCCAGCATGTGTGAAAATAAATCTGCTCAAGGGTGGAGACCTGTGTGTCTTCGACAATCATGGAAATTTGAATGGTTGTGCCACGTGGAGGGCCATATGCCTTTTAATAAGAGCACTTCATTACACCTTCGCATGTCAGACTGTTTGCACAGAGGCGAGTTCTACAATACACTATGTAAAGGGCAATTTTATTTATTGTTTTTGCGTGAGAGAAAGTCAATAAAAATGCATAAATTGGGCCATTTCACCGAAAGCCTCTTTAACTTAATGATATCTTCCCATCGCCCACGTGGCTGTAGTGTACAGTTGTGGCCAAAAGTTTACATTCTCTGGCAGAATGTCAGGGTATGTAAAAATATGCATTTCATAGAGTATGAATGACAACACAGAAACCTTTATTTCACTCATGGTTAGTGGTTGTGTGAAGCCATTCATTGTGAAAAAACCTTTGTGTTTGTTTACACTTTTAAACTAGAAACCAGAGAAAATATTTTTGTGTTATCATATTCTTTGAAAAATGGCCAAAAGACTAAAAGGGTATGTAAACTTTTGGCCACAACTGTATAAGTAGCAGAACATTAGCAAAATTGTGAATCCAGAGGTGCTCAGGTTTACTGGCATCAAGTGTGCTTTTATGAGAGGAGCCAGGTACTGTTTGCCTGTATGCATCAGACTCTGTCAAAGCCGTCTGTAGTACAAATGACTAAGCTCAATATCCAGATCTACTATTCTGGAGTGTGTCTTTTTCCCATACTGTCTCACAAAACACATTGCTCTGTGATGGTGCTGTGGGGAATACGCTGAGGTAAACGGTGGAAGGCCTCATTTGGTCCTGATGGTCCAGACACACTGACGCAGCCGTGCAGGTTCACCTGGGAGCAACTCGCTCATCTTTTATAATGTCTCATCTTCACAAATACTTTGCACTGTGCCTGTGTACACAGAAAAATGGAGACAAAAATATATGATGAAATGAAATCTAAGGAAGATAGTCATGAAAATAAGTTATTGATCATTTCATGGCTGTGTCACTTGAGGATATTGTAGATTGCAATCCAAAAAGGATTTCCAAAATGTCAATACCATATGTGCACAATGTAAACAACACTGGTTGTCTTTTGGTCTGGATAAAAACTCACTCATTTGTCTAGACTTTGTTGGAGTACAAACCAGCCTTGTCCAAGTTGACATCCCCATAAATATTCAGATCAGTTTTGATAGCTATCAGAGACAGTCATTTTATTTCACTTACAGGTTTTCTTATATCCTTTGCGAATTTAGTCAGTATTTCCGCATTTGGAAAATAGTTTGGCAATGTTATTGTAGAAGAGATTCCACTGGGATCGGATTCTGTTCCTATATCTCAAAGGCACACGGCACCAGACAGATCAAATACAAATTCGCAAAATCCAAAAGACTGATGCAGAATAATTATTGAGATGGAAATGTAATTTAGGATTGCGGTGCTTTGATGCAGAAGAAGAAAAAGCTCTTGTTATTCAAATATGGAAGCTGTAATACACTGTGTGTCGCAGCATTGATTGAATTGTTGACTAATTCCACTAACCTTCACTTCTTCTTTGTAAGCACTGCATCCTATAATGTTTTTTGCAACTCGTAAAGGATTGTCAATCATGACATATGACGCACTTCACTGTAATGCTCTGAGGTTTGACACAGGTTAACAAAATATCATTCAAAATGTAACAGCTGCTGTCTGGGCCCTCAGGGGAAGGCATCCCTTCTGCAGATGATCTAGTCTTCTTTGAAGCAATGTATAGTGTGTTTGTGGACACTTAACATTAGATGATGGTGATTTGCATATTTATTAATCATATTTTTGCATAGTTTATCCAGATACAAGGCTGTGGTTTGGTGGTGGTGTGTGGCTAACTTTGGCAGCTCATAAGCTGTTGTCAGTTGGCCCTGTCTTACCAATAACTACTTAAAAAACACAATCTCCTGGGATTTTATGTTTTTGATTACACAACTATGTTCCAGCTGTCAGTACACTTCACAACTTTGCTAAATGTGTTAATGAGACAATGTATGTGGGCAGGAACATGCTGTTTGTTTCATAATTAAAGATACTTTATGACTGTCATAACATAATAGTTTTAGCCGTGACAGCAAAGAGCATATATTTTGTACTGAATGAGTTGAATTATTTATTATAATTGTGCAATTACTGTGATATCAAAGAAAGTCAACACTTGTGAGCCATTACGTTTGAATACTTTACTTTTGGCTTTGGAAATCCTTTTGCTTTTTTTCCTTGTTACTTTTTGTAACAAAATAGCACTGATCACATTTTAATGTTGGATATGAATCAGCATACTCAACACCTATATGATCACAACAGAGTGTTGGTACAATGCTGTCCCTTTTCATTTAGTTTATTATCATTTATTATTTTGTTATTGTCATTTCAAGATTGTTATTTTTATTTTAAGATACTATTTGAGCTACTGTGACAACGCAATTTCCCTTGTGGATCAATAAAGTCTGTCTAAGTCTAGTTTGTTGAGCAAGTGGGGTCCCATGTAGTATGTGCTGCTGGTTGTGATTCACTAGACTCCAATTTGTTTCTGCTTCCTTTCATGATACTATGATATTTGTTAATTTCCCCTGATCCCCCTGGCCTTCACATCTCTAGCATGAGCCCCTGTTAATGCCGGTGATGTGTGTTAATGAACTTGGCTGCACTAGAGTGTGACCAGTCTGTCGTCTGGTCAGACTGAGGTCATCTGGGTCAGATAACCCCATGCACCGTTCATGCGTTCAACACTTAATAGAAAACAGACACCGATACTAACAGATCCCGGCCCTTGACTGATGATATTGATTCAGTTTCCAAAGTTTGCTTTTCCCTCTTCTCTCAATCGAATGTTTGATCTGTGTTGCCATGGACAATTAGTCTGATTGCACAGGCATCAAAGACAAATGAGGGGTGAGGGTCTGGACCTGCACACAAAAACAAGCTTCATGTCTATAATTTTAATCTCTCATGAAATCACACACGGTTTAAGGAAGACTTCAGCTATTTCAGCTATGCCTGTAAAACTCTGCCAGCACAAATGATTACAACGACATAAACTTCCCTATGTTTTCTAATAGACATGAGGTCAGCCTTTAAAGGTGCACTGGACACGCAGCTTCATATACAGTACCATAACACTTTGTTTTTCTCTTTTATTCTGTTAATTCTCATTGCATCACTATCGATTTAAAACTTAGTCTATGTAAATTGTAAATACTATATTACCACACAATTTTGCCGCTCTCAATAGAAGGAACTCCCTTGCTACCAAACTTATTTTTAAATTTCCACAGTAAATGATCCACTAAATTAGTTTAATTTCTCACCCGCTGTAGCTTGGTTTAACTGGAGTTAGTTTGCCCTTTTCTTGCAACACTAAAATCAAAACTTGGTCATTGTTCTGGATCTACATAAAACATGATTTCCTTCTTGGTGAATGTGAGGAAAGAAACTTTTGTGTGAATTGTACTAAAATATGATATCAAAATACAATTTACAACAGAGCAGGAAAAAGATCATTGTGTGTTCATTCATTCGCTCAATGCCCCATGCTGTATACAGCTAATAAGTATTTATCAGTTCAATAATTACATTCCCGTCCAGTCTATCTGCACAAGGTGCCCCACCCTAACTGGATCCAGATGAACTCCATCATGTCATACTTGGAGGAGAACCAATCTTACATGACAGAAATGGGTGGGTATTTCTGTATTTCTGATAAAAGTAGGGAGAGTAGGAAAAAACATTTCTGGGGGGACACTCTATTAAAGAAAAGGCATGAGGTCTTTTCCACAGCTGTTTTGCACATTGGCTGAATACAGGGCCTGGTAATGGAGTGATAGGCAGTGCAGAGGCGCGCTCCACTGAGGGTCATTTTACGCTTTTTGGGGTGAAGAAGTAGAAGGACCGCACACACTGAGCCTGTTTGTTTCTCACAGAAATATGGACAGTCTCAAAAATAATTATTGATGATGAAATGTGCTAGACCTATAATCCATTGGTACAAGGACATTACATAATGAGCAGAATGCAGATTTAGAGCACAAAAGTGGACTTAACAGATCCGGACATGTCTATAACAAGCAGACAAATGACACGAGTGTGAAATTAATAATCCATTTTACTTACATGGCTGTGAAATTATACTGCAGTATTTGTGTAGCTCATTGCTATGTGAGTGACATTTATAAGGTCCGTTGTTGGCTGTTGATTCGTTAATGATTATTATTCAATACAAAAGTAATTTACTAAAGCGTCAGAATGAGCAATATCACTGGAGGACAACAATAGATCCTTATTTCATTATTTCTACTTCAACGATGGCTATGCCAGATCGTTTTTGGGCGCAGTTGGCTATTTTTACCACACGGTGGCGGTACTTTAGTCTCCACCGTGGCCTCCTTTACGCAGCGCACCCATGGATGTATTATAGCGCACCGTGGTGGGCACATGGGTGGAGAGGACGAGCTCGTTTCATCTTGGGCGCCAAAACCATACTGCTCTTTGCTTCTTATAGCCAAATGGTGACAAAATGCGCTAGTAGCATCGTGATACTGCTACACTGGGTACATTTGTAAAAGAAAAGAAATGACCTCGAGTGGAAGAAGCAACCTTACATGAAGGTCAGACTTTTGATAAGTAAATACTAAAACACAAACTCTTTTCTTTTCAAAATTACAATTTTGAATATTGTTATACCCCTCCTCGAACCGCCACCTTATCATGGTGGAGGGGTTTGAGCACTCGAATGATGGTAGGAGCTGTGTCTGGGGTTTCTCATGATGAGATGGATGGCACTGACATTCATTGATTCATTGACATTGGGAAATGTATCTTTCTTATTGGAAATCTAGAGACAAAATAACTTTTAACCAAGATATTCTTTATAGTCTTTATTCCTGTAAGGATATGTGGATCCTGGTGCACAAAAGGACCATGTTCAGGGGTTAAACTCTTCACAACGCAGCTTCCATTAAGAAAGTAAGTCTCTTTTTGAAAGTACATTTTTATGTTTGTCATTCAGTATTATTTTTCAAAGTTGCTTCAAGTGTGTTCTTATGAAGATTGATAGTGGAGCAGATCAAGGCCATGTTTGCCCATGCCCAAATTATTCAGGTTGTAAAATATAGGAGACAGGCTACTGATAATGATTTTGTTTTCCTTTTTCTAACTTGACCCAATTTAGTCCCAGGACCCAAAAAACACTTTTGTTGGACCTGTTTCAGTTGAAGGACAATGTTGAGGTCAGACTTACATATACCATTTTTGCTGCTTGTATCAAAAAGTGAACACATTTTTGCCCTAAAGTGCTCTACTCTAAACCCCATTTTATTGTTTGTATATTCCTCACTTAATTAAAACAACAAAACACAATCCACACAAAACACAAACAAAAATTATGTCTGATGCCTGAACAACTCGCATTTAATGGGGATTTTATCTGGCCAGGACATGAAACATTCTCCCTCTCTGCACTGACAGCTTCATTCCTCCAATGTTAAAGCAAAATAACAGACAATTATCTGCAAAGGTTGGTCAAGGTTCAAGGATCCACTTCAGTTTCATGTGCAGCCAGAAGTTAAAGTCTCTATTAGTTCACACCTTGTTTTGCAATGAAACATGCTTGTGCTAGTTTTACAGGCCTTGGCCAGCGATGTGTAGAACATCCACAATGGCCAGTAAAAGTCAGTGGAAAGTCAAGGTAGTTGGCCCCTATGTGCAATGAGACAAAGGCAGCAGGGATGGGAGATACAGGCCATCACAACAGTAATGTCAAAGAGTGGAGAAATGAATCCATGGAAAAGACGTATAATCCTCATTACAAAGGCTTTGGCATCTCTCTGTATGACACATGTGACTGCAGAACAATTATGTGAGCTCTAATCCCATCAGCTCGTCAGCACACTGCCTTCTTCAGCTTAACCTTTTTACTTTGAATGGAATCGACAAATCACAACAAGACTATGTCACTCCTTCCGTCTCATCACTGCTTTTAGCTTGTTAAATTCTGTGTTGGACACATAGTGTATGCATACGGCATGTCAGTATTTGAGAAAATGTTTGTGTCATTGGGATGTTGGGTATATTCTTTAGCTTAATGCAGTAGTTTCACATAGTGCTTTTCTAGAAGCACACACTACAGAATTTACTGTAAAATCTTTTGAGATTTGAAATCTGTGCACAGACCATGCACACTTAAGGACACACACATGAGGACACACATACACACACACACACATGAGACACACATACACACACGCACACACACACACACATGAGGACACACAACACGCGCGCGCACACACATGAGGACACACATACACACACGCACACATACACACACACATACACACACACACACGAGGACACACATACACCCAGACACACACACATGAGGACACACATACACACA